>CAIGQQ010029922.1:3382510-3405160 GCA_903798035.1 Danio albolineatus | reverse complement strand
AAACCTGTAACCATTGACTTCCATAGTAAGAAAAACAAATACAATAAAAGTCAATGGTTATGGGTATCCAACATTTTAAAAAATATCTTCTTTTGTGTTCAACATAACTCTTAAAGGTTTGAAAAAATGTTTGAAACCTGTAATCAACGACTTCCATAGTAAAAAATATAAATACTATGGTTGTCAATGGTTACCGCTTTCCAATTTTTTTTACCATAATTCCTAAATGTTGGAAAAAAAATGTTGGAAACCTGTAACCACTGACTTCCATAGCAGGAAAAATAAATACGATGGAAGTCAATGGTTACGGGTTTCCAACATTTTTCAAAACATCTTCTGTACTCACAATAACTTGTAAAGGTTTGAAAATGTTTGCAAACCTGTAACCAACTTCCATAGTAAGAAAAACATACTATGGAAGTCAATGGTTACAGTTTAACATTTTTTAAAATATCTTTTTTTTGTGTTCAAAATAACACATAAAGCTTTGAAAAAATGTCCAAAACCTGTAACCAACGACATCCATAGTAAGAAAAAAAATTACTAGGGAAGTCAATGGTTACAGGTTTCAACAATTTTCAAAATATCTTCTTTTGTGTTCAACATACCTCATACAGGTTTGAAAATGTTTTGGAAACCTGCAAACATTGACTTCCATAGTAGGAAAAACAGCAACACAAATACTATGGAAGTCAATGGTTACAGGTTTTCAACATTTGTCAAAATATCTTCTTTTGTGTTCAAAATAACTCATAAAGGTTTAAAAATTGTTAGAAAGCTTCAATAGTAGAAAAAACAAATATGAAAGTATGCAGGTTTCCAACATTTCTCAAAATATCCTCCTTTGTGATCAACATAACTCATAAAGACTAATGGATTAGAAAATGATAACAGTGTTTTAATTTTTGGGTGAACTATCCCTTTAAGGCACTGGAGTAACTGAGGTCAAATAGGAGTAACTTGCAGCACATCAGACACTAGGGGGCAAATCTACACACACACCACAGCTGCTCCAGTGAGAGATGCCAAAACCATCTGCTTCAGTCTCTGTAGCCCATATGCAAGTATGTAACTGAACTAGCATGAACCGCATGAGGTCATGCATTGCTTACAATGATCATGGAAGCTCGTCTACATTTATATGTGTTGCCATTGTTTTAAAACAGGAAAAGCAATAAGGCTGCAAGCGACGGAGCTGGGTTTGTTTTGTTTGGGAGTTCTCCTGCAATTTACAGACATGCACTAATGATTAAACGCTACTTTTATTTCTCATAATTCCCTATACATTCAGGAGCCCTAAGCAGAAAAAATTTAGGGCCCTACTATGCTCTGATAACAAAGTATAGCCATTACAAAATGGCCCACAATGATTTTATTGCTTATTAAATACAATAAATGAAACGGAAAAGTAAAGCTTAAAGGGCCACGAAACACCAAAACACATTTTTTGAGCTGTTGACAGTCATATATGTGTCCCACGCTGCTATAAACACTATTATGACACATATAATTGACTAAAAAGTGAAAATTGGTTGTTTTTGCGGCTGCGTCACGCCCATGAGATCCATGCGTGTGCTCCAGTGTGCACAGTGGATGCCTGTCCCGGCCAGAACACTCTGATGTCTCTGCGCGTGCAGCATTAATTCATGAGATAGCCTTTGTTCAAGCCAATCAGCGTGCTCTATTGTGTATGCGGTGCAACTCATTAATATGCACGAGAGCTTCGAAGACTGTGTGTACGCGTTGCATTGTCCAGACGGCAGGGACGCCACGTTGTGCTTCCAAAACAAGTGGAAGAATACGCAGGTCGCCAGTGTTGTGTTTATGTGCTGCAAGGAAGGTTTAGTCTTTATTTCCGCTATGAGAGCGCAGCTGGACTCATGCGCGCGCAGCAGAAATGCGTCTGTAAGAAACTTTATTTTTTCACCCGAGAGTTTTCCGCATCTGGAAACGGTGAAATCCGGATTTGCCGCTCGTCTCCTTTTAAAACAGACGCCGCTCCAGTTTATATGGATTGTCCTGGTCTACAGATTTGGTAAGCCATCAGTGCTCTTTGTTTGTTTACTCAGATGGCGAAGTTAGTTCAGTTAGTAGTTCGTAGAGTTCGTAACTCTGTCAGTGTTTAAAGACAGACCTTTGTCAAAATGATTAACTGTTACCGAGTTTACAGTACGTTAATATCCATACAATATTAAAGGGCCATGAAACACCAAAACACATTTTCTGAGCTGTTGACAGTCATATATGTGTCCCACGCTGCTATAAACACTATTAGGACACATATAATTGACTAAAAAGTGAAAATTGGTGGTTTTTGCGTTATTTTGAGCAAATTCGTTCTTCCGGTTTGAAACAAATTTTTGAGGCTGCGTCACGCTGATGAGATCCATGCATATGGTCCAGCGTGGAGAGTGGACGTCTCTCCCGGAAGCGAACGAGTTGACGTCAGTCAGCGTGCAGCATTAATTCATGACATGGCCTTTGTTCAAACCAATCACAGCGCTCTATTGTGTATGACGCAGAGCTTCATTAATATGCATGAACTACATATACAGGAAGACGTGTTTACCTGTGACAATTTTCAAACGGCAGAGAGACGCTACGTTTTGTCGCCAGCCTAGAAGATTGGTTCGTCGGTGTTGCGTTGATAAATGTGCCGCAACAAAGTTTTTGTTTCCATTTCCCCGAGATGAGAGTAAAGCTCGCGTGTGGACCCAAGCAGTTGGCATACAGTGGTGTATTACCACGCGTCATAAATACGTTTGCAGAGAACATGTCACCTGATCGGTAAGTACGCGTTTACTGGTGTTTGTTTGTTTATGAAGATGGCAAAGTTAGTTGGTTTCGTCTGCAATACTCTTTCAGTGTTTAAAGACAGACCTTAGTCAAATGATTAGAACTGTTGCTGAGTTTACAGCACGTTAATATCACTACAGTATTATAGACTGAAAGATCCGTGTAAAGTGTAAACATCTTAATCAAACCATTACTGTCGTGTAGATTTTTCGCCGCATTTAGTGACAGATTAGTCTATACACACACGGCTTTCTACCTACCGAGTGCATTTAGTTACCGAGAAATGCAGGATTTATTTTCCTGAAATATGCCGTGCGTTTCAAATACTCCATTAAATATGCACTCCTTCAGCAGTTACTAACATTTAATATCTGGTTTGTCACGGGGGACACGCAGGAAATGTTTGTGAATAAACGTTAAAGTGCCAAACTGCAGTTAAAGTCCACAAATTAATAATTTGGCAAATAATTAGATGACTGAAGTCCATGTGAACATAGTCCCTGTCTTTCTCACCCTGCGTCTGTATGTGTGTGTTTGAAAGTCAGCGCGTGCACAAATGGAAACTCCCATTTATATGCAAAACCTTCCCTCTTTCCCTCCCCCAACACTCCTACCTAAACCGAGCTGGACACACCCACTTTCCTGAGCTTTTCCAGACTGTAGGTGTGAAAACACCACGCTGAGACTGGGGGGTTTCGTGGCCCTTTAAAGACTAAAAGATCCGCTGTTAATTCTGCTCTCTTTCGTGTAGAATTTTCGCCGCATTTTGTGACAGGATAGTCTGCGGAGGGTTTTTATTTCTCCCTTACGCCGCGCGGTATCAAACACTCTATTAAAACATCACTCTTAATAGTTTCTCACACCTCGTTTGTCACGGAGGACATGCAGGAAATGTTCCTGGATTAAAGTATAAGCGCCAAACTGCCGCTAAAGTCGACAAATTAATAATTTGGCTAATAATTAGATGACTTATGTCCATGTAAACAGTCACTGTCTTTCTCCCCTGCGTCTGTGTGTTTGCGTCGCTTGATTGAAAATGAGCACGTGCACAAATGGAAACTCCCATCTTTATGCAAAACCTTCCCTCATTCCCTCCTCTGACACGCCCACCTAAACAGAGCTGGACACACCCACTTTCCTGAGCTTTTCCAGACTGTAGGTGTGAAAACACCCAGCTGAGCCAGAGGGTTTCGTGGCCCTTTAAAGATTTACTCGATTTCTTCTAGTTAATAACTGTCTGAAGGATTTGGACATTTTAAAAGCGCTGTTTTTGTCAACTACCAGCTTCAAAAATGGTAGTTTATCTTTAATAAAGGGACCAGTGATTGCTACTTTGCAACCTTTAGAGCAGGGGTGCCCAAACTTTTTCGTATGAAGGGCCAAAAATCGAACATCACTGAGAGCTGCGGGCCGACGGTACATCTACCAAACTATATTACGTTAAAGTCTCCATGAGTAATTTCCTAATTTATTTCATAATATTTCAAAATAAATAGCTAATACAACTTTTAAAACGATAACATATTGCAATAAAAACATAAACACATTTATAACAGTGGAGTTCAATGGTCAAACAGAATCTGCCTTTGACTTGATTTGCTCACCAAATTCTCTGCATTGTCGGGTGACAGCACATACATTTAAACAAAATCTAATTAATTTTCATTCATTCATTTTCTTTTCGGCTCAATCCCTTTATTAATCTGGGGTCGCCACAGCGGAAACAGGGAAATATTTAACTGTTCATGAGGTAGATGGCCTGAGTAGATGGCCATTAGCAGGCTATTTTACTGTATAAATGGGCTTTCATAAAATTCGACTACTCATAATAATAACTATTAGGGCCTACAACAATAATTATTCTAAAATATCATAATGTAATTCAATTATTGTAATTACGGTTTTGTACAATATTTTGCAGCATCAGGCGGCAAACTACTGCTTACAGCTGAATATTAATGTGGGAGCTTAGAGTTTGATCAAACAGAACATTGAAAAGGTGTTTTCTTTTTACCAGTGAGAGGCTATGCTATGCATTTTGCTATACGTTGTGCAATGCCTATGATTAATAAATGCTTATAACCAGAAATTTTCAATGCCGTAGGCCAGATTAAGATATGAAAATGGTAATGTTTGAGAATAAACTGGCGGCACGATGGCTCAGTGGTTAGCACTGTCACCTCACAGCAAGAAAGTCACTGGTTCAAGTCTCGGCTGGACCAGTTAGCATTTCTATATGTAGTTTGCATGTTCTCCCCGTGTTGGTGTGGGTTTCCTCCTGGTGCTCCGCTTTCCCCCACAGTCTAAAGACATGCGCTACAGGTGAATTTAATGAATTAAATTGGTAATAAAATGACTAAATAAAACAGAACTAAATAATAAAATGACTGTCTAATGTATTGTGTTCGATTCTTCTGACTCACCCTGCCACGCGCACCCAAACAGCTCCACTCTCATACACACAGTGTGAACGGCGTCAGTGACAGGAATCAGTCGCAGGAATCGAGTGATGATGGGAGGATGGAGATCTCGCACCACAGTGTCGTAGGTGTTCACATTGCCCATTATAATCTGAAATGCAAAAGACATTAGCTTATCAAGGATGTACTGCTGGGTCGCATCTCACTATAGTTGTTAAAGGTGATATTTAATTAATCTTGTCTCTATCTAACGACTCTACAGTTGTTTGAATCTATCAGGTAACGTGTCATAGTGTCAGTACACTGCTTCAATCTTTCACTTTCACACCTGTGCTTAGTAATTTTAGCGTAAACCTCAGATACTGTTGGTTGGTTCCTGTTGGTTGTGCACCTTTATTACCAACCAAGTTTTTCGACGCCATTAGAACGACACAGATCACTCTGCCTATTAATACCAGAGTCCTGCGGAAAAAGTGATTTACAGGCAGTGATTTGTCTGTAACTTATCTTTATTTATGATATGGTTATGGGTAAAACAAAGACCATGCATGTCAGGTAGTTGAAACGGTATGCTACAAATAAGGAATTCGTTATTAATTAGTTATTCATAAAAGAATGACAATGATGCCATCGTCTATCACGATGTTTCACATTAGACATCGTACAATGCCAAACTGGTCGACATTGCTCAACCCTAGCGCGTACTGTGCATATTTACTATGTACAAAAGTTAATTACGCAAATAAATAAATAAAGAAGGTATTTCAACAAATTACTTGCATTTCATTGCTGACAATACAACGCACATTATTTAAAGGGCCCTGTTACGATTTAATAAGTTGTCTATGGAGATTAAACGTAACATTTAGAATATGATATCATTACTGAAGGAAACGGATGGAAAAAACAAGGACACAATCTTAACAGTTCATTCGTTTATTCCTCTATGAGGGGAAAAAAGTGATGAAGCCAACAAAAGAGACGCATGTGTGCGCTTTGTATAATGCATTTAAAGATGATATAAGTAAACAGAAATATTAATCAAATCAAAAATTACAGGGGGACCTAGTAACATATTCCTTTTTTCTCAAAAAGGAATGATTAACTCTTAAGACATATTGAATGAATGTACAGATGCGTAGAATAATTCAGAGACATGAAGCAGAACATAATACATAAGCTTAATAAACTTATTTTTTCAGTTAATAAACATTCTTTTTACATATTTAATGTAACTTAATAAATTGTGTGAAAGGAGGATTAGTTCATAATATATTTGAATAGTATCAATATTATAAAATTATGCTGCAGTTATATAATTAATAGCAGCATATGAAAACAATGATATTCATTCTTGTGTGCGGGTGGCTTGGGGGTTTGGATTCACCTGTCCTCATCAATGACAAAAGCAAACCAACGCCCTTGCTAATATCTGATTTGTTTTATCTTTTACAAGATGACATGAAGTACATAATATTTGACTAGATATTTATCAAGATACTAGTGTTCAGCTTAAAGTGACATTAAAAGGCTTAACTAGGTTAAGTTAGGGTAATTAGGCAAGCCATTGGATAATGATGGGTTGATCTGTAGACAATCGAAAAACAAATATCGCCTTTAAAATATTATGGAAAATATGGTGACAAATTCCTTGCTCTGCTAAAATGGAAAATATTTGAGAAGAAAAAAAAATTCACAGCATGGCAACTGTATGTGTAAATTCTATAACTGTCTATAAAATAGACCACCTCATTGCCGAATCGGTTTCTCCAGGAGATCCAGCGGTGTCCGTCTCTGCTGTACTCCAGACGATATTTGCGTGCAAACTCGATGCCGGAGTTGCGAGCGTAGCGGCCCTGTGTAGCAACAACGGTGAGGAAGATGAGCTGACGAAGGTCAATCTGAAGATATTGAACATCTGAGGGCTGCAGTTGACCAGCAGCACACCAGGCACCTTCTCCTTCTTCACGGTTCAACCTGACCACACACACATAAAATACAGATACAGTTATGTAATATTATAGAACAGTGGAGTTTTTCTGTATATGCAAGCGCAATCACAAATGTAATATTGATTTAAACTGAAGTGAGACACACACAATTCACACACAGTATTGTCAGATTTTATTTCTGTTTTGCTGATGACAATAGTTCCCAACCAAGCCAGAGCAGAATATTTGTGCATCAGCGGTGTTTTTAGAGCAAATAATTGAAGTAAATGACTCAAAATTCACTCATTCAGACAAAAATTTGTTTTACTGTCAGATCTTTTTGACAGAAATAGAAACTATGATAATCAGTACAGTACTGAAAATGTGTATACAGAATAAAGAAGAAAATAAGAAATATTTTGCAATCATACTAATGCACTGTACTCAATATCTAATAAATAATAGAACACTATAATATACAATAAAATAATAACACTTTCTTTGCTGTAAACTGACATTTCGGCCTATTTTTTCTTATAATCAAACACAGTGTATCCACGCATGAAGAAATATTGTGTTTTTTCTGTGTTGTATTTTTATTTTAACTGTATTTAAACTGGCTTTGTGCATGTTAGGGGCCGATCACACCGAATGTGCTTTTTGCTTTTTACTGTGAAATTTTTCACAGTATTTGCTATATAATTTTTTCTTCTGGAGAAAGTCTTATTTGTTTTATTTTGTCTAGAGTAAAAGCGTTTTTTAATATTTTTAAAACCATTTGAAGGTCAATATTATTAGCCCCTTTAAAAAAATATTTTTTGATTGTCTAGAGAACAAACCATCATTACACAATGACTTGCCTAATTAACCTAGTTAAGTCTTTAAATGTCACTTTTAAGCTGGATTTATACTTTCGCCTGGTGCCGCATTGCGTGCCTCCGCTGACTGCGCGTGCACCTCGCGAAACGGACAAGGCTTTTATACATGCCGCGTTCGCCGTTGTGATATTTTTTAAATCGTCAGGGGGAAAGAAACTGACCGTAAAGTCAGACAGATAAACAGAGAAGTAGAAAGTTTCCGGAACTACGCTATATCGTTAATATTATTGATGTTTATTAAACTAGTTATTTTTATAATTTTTATAAATTATTTTAATGATTATAAAGATTTTTATAACCCATCAAGATTTTTTAAATCAAACTTTGAGGCATCACTTGCTTTTGTTCATATCTTGGACAGTTTTACCTATTAAAGTGTATTAAAATATTAATGACAACAGAACACGGGTTCCTCAACAAATATATTTTTTTATTATGGCAAAAATAAAAGCAAAAAAGTACACTTACTATACAATACAGATGTTTTTATTAATTTATTTAGTCCGCTCCGCAATTCACATTACTGGCTGGTTTCTTATGCTAAAAAGGCAATAATAATCCAACATTCCTGACCATTATCACCAATAAAACCTAGAAAAACGGCATCATGTTGTAAAACGATTAGTTCAAATATTCCTTTCTAGTAATCAAAGACATCAGGAGTTCCTTAATTATAGTTTTGTAACTATTAAATTGTTTTAAATTCAATTGTAATATATACATCAGTGTTAAACCTGTGACTGGTGGAAAAACATATTCTGTAATTGTGTAGCTGTGTCTCTATTGGCCTCTTTTGGCTTTAACAAACTTATCCCTCAGGTTTTTCCAAACCTTTTAACAAACACTTTCCTCCTTTCTCACTGCTGTTGCAATTTCTAGCGAAGAATTATTGATCATCTGGTTATATGATCACGGATCATAAAGGTGTCTGTACATTCGTACCCGTTTCAGACAAAATCTCTTCAAAGTGATTCATATACAACTCAAATCAGACGCGGCGCCACACGCACTGTTCGCTCGAGTCTCAAAAAAAAAAAAAAAAACATGCCACGCTCACCCAAAGCAAACATCTGCAAACTTCGCGATGACCGTCATATTTGCCGCGCGCACTCAAGCGAACTAGCGGACGCGTCGAGTATAAACCAGGCTTAAAGGTGCAGTGTGTAAGTTTGACACCCAGTGGTTGAATTAGGTATTGCACTCCTGGATCGAAGGAGCGAGTGATTTAAACCGTGCTCTAAATAAAAGCTACAGCACCCGACAGAAGAGTTTTTGTCCTAAGCAACACCTCAAATTGATATATTAGAAACGGCTTCTATTTCTCACAGCTGAACAACAGAAAACTTACAATGATCACCTCAGGTACACCTCATGTGCTTTAATCAGTGTTAAATAGAGCCCTGCATTTGAGCCCGAGCCCGTCGGGGCCCGACTTTTTTGTGCCCCTCGGGCCGGGCTTCGGGCCTATTTTTGCGTCTTAGCTAGCGCGCATATCGGGCTTCGGGCCTGCTTTATAAAAAACGTCAAAAAAAGTTTAATGACATCTAATGCGCGCCGTCCGTCCGGAGGCGCCAGTGGTGCCTTGCCTAGAGATTTGTAACCACGTGAAACTGTGAAAAATGAAAGAGGAAAGGTCCGGTCAACTTTTCAAATAGTGACAACTTTCTAATTTAATTAAATGCATATTTAATGCGATCAATTCGAAGTAGTTTAAATAGTTTTGTTGGTCAGTTATTTTCTAAATAAAACAGAAGAACGAATAACATCTGAGTGAAGTGCTTCAAAAAAAAACGTCTGCTGGTGCGTCAACAATGGCAAAACACAAACTGGATTGTTAACTGGTCAGATTAATATTAAATTATTATTTATTGAAATAAAATAATAATTGACGTGTCTATTTTGTGTCTGACATATTAAATCTTGCATTTTAAAATACTGATTTGTTTACAGAACAAATCAAAGCATACAGAACATAACAGAGCATCTTCACGCACCTGCAGTGTTTCCAACAGCAAAGAAATGAATAAACTAATAGAATAAACTAAATAAAAAGAATAAAATAGTCCTGCCCTGGATATTTTTCATTTAAATGAATATTTAGATTAAAAAACGAAAACACTGACTGAATCCTGAAGCGGCATATGCTGTTTGTCTAATCATGTTCTTTTCTTCCATCAAATAAAAATATCAGGCTACCTCGAATCAATCGCATTAAATATGCATTTAATAATGCTCCGCTGCTAGTATAATATTACAAAACCCCTGCCAACATTTTTAACATAAGTCATTAGTTTATGTCTTATAGATATAGATTATGTCTTATGATTATGACTTCTTTCCTCCGTCTCACTCGCGGTTCATAAATGTATATTATATAAGAACTATTAATAACTGTAATCTTATAAATGGAAAAAAGTTGGTTTGTTAGCCTAGTTGTACACTAAATTATCAAAACTATAGCTTATTAGTTGAGTTTATGATGCATATCTAGGACGGAGGCGGTCAGCATCAGCGCAGGTTTGGCAACTCGTCTGTGTCAATCTGCAATATTCTTTGCTTCTTTGGCAAACGTGTTGTCGGCACGTGTGGTCGCACGTGTTACCGTCCCGCAAATATGTTGCACATCAGGGGCTGATCACTCCGAGCGGGCCTTTCAGTTGCAAAAGCGCGCCGCGCGCCGCACTGCCTTCATGTTGACAAGAAAAAAAGACGCGCGGTGTGCATTATGTCATTAGGAAACGACTGAATGCGCGCGAGTGTTCAAACACAAACAAACAAAAAAACTCCAATAATTTCTCTAAATCATTCTGATAAAAAAGGAAACGCAAAATATCAGTTCTCTATTAAATACAAATCTGGTCTATTTTAATGGCTGCATAGGCTGATGTTAGGCGGGGAAAAAAACGGGCTTCGGGCCGGATTCGGGCCAAAAATTTTGATAATCTGTCGGACAAGGGCCGGGCTTCAGCCTGTGCGTCTCGGGCCAGGGTCGGGCTCGGGCTCAGATTTAAGGCCCGTGCAGGGCTCTAGTGTTAAATGCCAACAGAGTGAGTTTGAATGCCATTTCACATGACATTTATTGCCATATACTGAAAGCAGCAGCAGATAGTTCACCGCTGAGCATGAAATTGAACTTTAGAACTAAACACGTGATTCAGCATCTACATTTAATATTGTTAAAGAGGGTTAATATGCATTAATTAGATTATAAACCTTACCATTTCGTGAGTGAGTGCATATTCTATGCTTCTGAATTTACATTTCTGTCGTGTTTCATCTGGTGCAAACAGCCAAATTGCTCATCACTGCATGTCTCCTCACGAAGTGTGTTATTAGGACACGCGGTTACAATTTAACCTGCTCACTTAATGTTTACGCTTGTAATATTTATATTATTTGCTAATTAATAACCTCATGTGGAACTAAATCGGTCTTATTTCAGAGTTTATATGCTACTGTCCACCGGAGGTCGCATTTCGGTCACGGATGCATGCTTTCAGAGCCTTTCTTAATGAACGAATGAAATACACAGTTTTCCATCAAGGCAACCCGGAGTGCTGATATATATTTGGCTAAACTGGCATTGAGTGGGTTAAAATTACCAAAACAAAGACAGCGTTCAGGCACGGAAAACACATTTTCAAAGCAGAATATCTGACTTCAGCACTGTTTTTCAGATAAACAAGAACGTTTCTTAAATATCTGCAAACATATTATGGTGTTTTTATGATTTAGAAGAGTCAAAAACTTACATACAGCACCTTTAAGCTGAATACTAGTTTCTTGAAAAAAATCTAGTCAAATATTATGTACAGTCATCATGGCAAATATAAAATAAATCAGTGATTAGAAATAAAACTATTTTGACTATTTGCATTTAGACATGTGAAACATAAATTGGTGAACAAAATTTACAATGGGCTAATAATTCTGACTTAAACTTTATATCTGATATATATAATTTCGAAAAAGATAAATAAATGAGACCGCTTCAAAGTTATTATCGGTTCTCAGAATTCGCTGTTGTTTTGAGTAAAATGTTCACTTGTTTTGTAAGTTATATACTATTGTTTTCTATCAGATGTGAGTTACCTTGCGTACTGAGGGCCTGTGCTGTCGTACCACTGGCTGGAGGCTGTAATGTCATCGTTTTTGATCCTGCCGTCCTCCATCCCGAGAGGATACCGACAGTGAGCTGTTCAACAAGCACAGTATGAGAGTCTGTGTGTGGATGGATATATATTTGTTTGTGTGTGTATGCACTGTTACCTGGGTCTATCTGGCCATTGGTTTGTTTTAGTAAGAAGGCCAGCAGCAGATAAAGCAGCATAGTGAGACCTCAGAGTCTTCGGACCAGAGTACAGACTACATCTCTGAAAAACACAAACACACACATCAGGACTGCAGCATCTGCTCATAAAACACAGAACAAGCAGGAATTATGAGATCATGATGATATCAAAACAATACAGAGCCATACATTGATTAAGACAATAGCCGGCAGCTAGATCTGACACTCTCACATGGTCGCCTACTGAAGCTAAGCACGGCTGGGCCTAGTCAGTACCTGGACAGGAGACCAGATGGGAATGCTAGGTTGCTGTTGGAAGTGGTGTTAGTGAGGCCAGCGGGGGGTGCTCAACCTGTGGTCTTTCTGGGTCCTAACGCCCCAGTATATTAGTCAAGACTCCATACTGCTCAGTGAGTGCCGTTATTCGGATGAGACGTTAAACCGATGTCCTGACTTTCTGTGGTCATTAAAAATCCCAGGAATGTTCATCGAAAAAGAGTAGGGGTTTAACCCCAGCATCCTGGCCAAATCTGCCCTCTGGTCTCTGTCCATCATGGCCTCCTAACCATCCCCATATCATAATTATTCTCATGACTCTGTCTACCCTCCACCAATCAGTTGATAAATCATGTGCGGTCGGTGGATGCTGCATGCTGGCGGTGGATGAGGAGACTCCTGTAGTGTATATATGTGAGGATTATTTATAATAAACCTCTAAATAAATTATTATTATTTATAGGTTACAGATCAAACTACAGACTTGTGAAATGTATTTATTTTAACGTTATTGTTAATTACACATTCAAGTCCCTTTTTGACATTGTCAACAAATAAATAAAATTCAAATAAAAATGAATTAGAGAAATTGCTTTATTTTCATTTTAAATGTTAAACACGCATTCAAGTTCACTTTTAATCTTTGACAAATAAAAACAATAATAATAACATTAAAAAAAAAACATGCAACATATAGTAAATTTACCAAAATAGAATATTTATAAGTATGTGGCCAGTTTAAGGATATATGAATTATATATTTTTCCAGTAATTATAATTGTTACTATACATTTTTCTTAAATACTCATTTTCATTTGACAGTAAAATAATACAAATATTTATTTCTTAATAAAAATAATATTTTTCTTTGTTGTGATAATATTAATAATAATAATAATAATAATAATAATAAATATTATTAATAATAAATATTAATAAATAATATTAATATTAATAAATAATAATTCATAATATTAATAATAATAAATAATAATAATAAATAATAATAATAATAATAATAATAATAGATGCTAATAATAATAATTATTATTATTATTATTATTATTATATAAATTATTTTTCTTTTTTATTATTTTCTGTGTTGCGATAATAATAATAAAAATAATAACAACAACAACAACAACAGCAACAACAACAACATCAACAACAACAAAAATGTGGATATTTTTTAAATTCTTAAAGAAGAAGAACAAAATTAACAAGTATATATAAATACACTACCGGTCAAAAGTTTGGCGTCAGTTCCATGTTTTTTTATTTATTTTTTTAAAGAAAATGATTACATTCATCAAGGCGGCATTTATTAAATGTAAAAAAAAAATAATTGTTAAATATTTATAAAAATTTTAAATAACTGCTTTCTTATCGTATATAGTTTCAAATGAAATTATTAATCCAGTCATTATTACTTTTATTAATCTTCCCATTAAAATTAAAATTAATAATAATAATAATAAAGTAATATTAGAGTGATTTCTGAAGGATCACGCGACTCTGAAGACTGGAGTAATGAAGCTGAAAATTCATCTTTAAAAAAACAGAAATAAATTATTAAATTAGGTTGTTTTATAGTGCAATAACATTTCACAATTCGTACTGTACTTCTGATCAAATAAATGCAGCCTTTGTGAGCAGGAGAAGCTCATTTTAAAACATTTTAAAATCCTACTGACCCCAGACTTTTGACCGGTAGTGAATACATGAAGTATATAATGACTATTTCTACTACTTCATGTTTTAAACACAATTTATAAGAACGAACTGAGCTAGCTGACTATTAAAACAAGAATAATGAGCATGTTATGAATATTTATAAACAAAACAGAGCACGAACATGTTACAATGCTCCCCATAAACATAACCAAGACTTCACAAATAGCTGATTGAGCAGCCTTTAAACTGTCAGAGAGCCGATGTAAACTAATGTTTGCCTGCACA
Organism: Danio albolineatus; assembly: GCA_903798035.1. Lineage (NCBI taxonomy): Eukaryota > Metazoa > Chordata > Actinopteri > Cypriniformes > Danionidae > Danio > Danio albolineatus. The sequence goes on along the minus strand of CAIGQQ010029922.1, from coordinate 3,390,609 downwards.
TGCAGCTGCAAAGTCCTCTGGGTTTTCCGAGTCCTGTGGGAACCCGCAGGTCATATTAGCATCACTGCTATGCTAACTATGCAAACTATGCCAGAGCAGATGTGGCTGGGAATCACGAAGAAATTCGGCCTCATTCAGAGTCAGTTTCTCATTAGCGACAAATAAAAGAGGCTCTTTCCTGAAACACAAAGCATCGTTGAGACGAGAATTGTAAAAACATTATAGAAAATACCACGGCATTGTATGCGTTTGACATCGCATATAAAACTTTAAGTGAACAATAATGTTTATAGTGGAATGGATAAGCAATGATGCTGAAAGGGGATGGGTGAGCATGGAACAAGCTTCTGTACCAAATGTTTCCCTTTCGACATTAGCCTTTATGACACAACAATCTCAGAAAAAGATTAAAATGGAAAACATGTGTGTTAAACAAACTCTGAGAGTTTGGACAACAGTTAATAAAAAAATAAGAGGAATGGCAACTGTATCAAGAGTTATGTCTATAGCAGATAACCCTGAGTTTTTACCGTCCAAATGGGATGCCACTTTTAAAACATGGTGCGATAAGGGTCTTACGATAATTGATCAGTTATTTAATGAAAACACTATGCACTCATTTTCTTATCTTAAAGACAAATTTATGCTGTCATCAAACGATTTCTTTCGATACTTACAACTAAGAAGTTATATCATAAATCATAAAGAAAAGGAAATATTTAAAAAAGTCCCAACTAATGTGGAACAGTATTTTATTGATATAAAAAAACAAAAAGGACTACATAAGAGACACATATCACACATATATAACAGACTAATTCTGGATTTAACAGATAACACCCTTTATATTAAGGCAAAATGGGAATCTGAAATGAAGGAAGAAATTGAGGATGAGATATGGGAAAACATTTGCTCAGAATCTCACAAGGGGATAAATAGCTATAACTGGAAGGAGTTTGACTGGAAAACAAAAATGAGATATTTTAGAACACCATTGATGGTGTCAAAATATGTTAATAGTCCAAAGTCAGAGGAATGCTGGAGGGGTTGTGGGAATGTAGGTAATCACACACATATATTCTGGGAATGTCCAAAGATACTTGCATTTTGGCAAGGGGTAAAGATTGAGATAATGAAAATTATACAGTTAGATCTACCTTTTACTCCCTTGTTTTTTTTGCTTGAAGGGATACCCCAGGATATATGCGATAAAAACCATAGATATATACTACATATACTTTTACTAAGTGCAAGAAAGACTATAACAATAAATTGGATGAAGCCACACCCTCCAACAATAACACAGTGGATAGAAAAACTTGAATCCATATATAGAATGGAATATATGACTGCCCAACTTCAATTTAAATTGGATATCTTTAAAAAAAGATGGTCACCTGTTATTATGTATCTGAACAGGACATAGTATTGCTAGCTCCTTTGAAATTAAAACTGGTGTATGTTTTTTTTTTCTTTTCCTTTCTGTTTTTATTTACGTCTAGTGTTACTTGTTTTTACATCATTTTTTAAATAATCACTGCTGTCATTGAGTGTTTTGTTCTGTAAAATGTTTTAATGCATAAAAATAAAGTTCAAAAAAAAAAAAAAAAAAAAAAAACAATAATGTTTTATACCCAGCAATTACTCATGAGCGCCAAAATTATTGCGCCATTTGATAAATAAATCTTGGTTTGATGAGCATAAACTCTGTGACATGAACTCGGTGACATGGTTATCTCATTAAATGTTTCTTTAAACCCACAAAGACTTGCTTTCTGGCATAAAGACAAGCTATAAAATAACCATATGATATTAATGAGATTGTTTCTATCCAAAACCTCCGTCAGGATTTTAAAACTCATTTCCAGATCTCTTTATCATTAAAGTTCAAACATGGCATTCATTGCTAATTTAGAGGTCAGATTAAGACAACCATACGCTTAGGATGATTGAATTAAAGGGATAGATTGTGACAATTTACTTACCTATTAATCTATTACTTACTCAAGGTCAAGTGGTTCCAAACATCTATGAGTATTTATTGTTTTCTGCTCAACACAAAATATAGTTTGAATAATGTTGGAAACTGGTAGCCATCGACATCCATAGGAAAAACATTCATTCACTCTCTTTTCGGCTTAGTCCCTTTATTAATCTGGGGTTGCCACAGCAGAATGAAAAGCCAACTTATCCAGCCAAAAGCAACCCATCCAGCCAAAAGCAACCCATCACTGGGAAACACCCATACACTCTAGCATTCATACACATACATACGGCCAATTTAGCTTATTCACCTATACCACATGTCTTTGGACTGTGGGGAAAGCTGAAGCACCCGAACGAAATACACACCAACACGAGGAGAACATGCAAACTCCACACAGAAATGCCAACTGACCCAGCCGAGGTTCGAACCAGCGACCTTCTATGAGCCTTTATGTATTAATTATTATCATTAATATCATTATTATTATAATCTGGCCAAAATCTGACCAGTGAGTTTGCATCATGAGAACAGGGAGAGAATAGCCTAACTGCAGACGCGTATTCGAGCAACACGTTAAAGGCGAACGCAAACGCTCGTGCTTATGATTAATGTACAATCATTATTATATTTATGTACATGATTACATATCATTATTTACTTTAATATTTCCTCAACTGTTACCATTTTAAAGCAAATCTATATGGCGCAATTTTAAAGTAATTGTAAATAACTTACGGAAAGGATCAAAGCAAAAGCAGGATCTTCATCATTTTTCATAATTTAATTCATTTTTGCAGCAACTTATTTTGCGGCGTATAGAATTGTTTTAAAATGGTAACAGTTGAGATCTTTAATCTAAAACCCTAAAATTGAAATTTGAATACATGGTCTTGACTAAGCGCCCTATTTTAATGATCTAAGCACAAAGTCTAAAGCACATGGCGCAAAAGTATTAAGTGTGTGTCCGAATTTAGTTTGGCGCATGGTCTAATGGATGTGCCTATTCTCTTAATGAGTTATAGGTGTGTTTTTAACAAAATATGCATTAAATCAATCAGAGTCTCATCTCCCATTCCCTTTAAAAGTCAGGCCATGGCACATTTGCTATTTACATGGCAGATTTTGTAAGTGGAAAAACAGAATGCTTCACTTAGCACTGTTGCCTCACAGCTAGGCATGGGACAATAACCATTTTAGGTGTAAATTGTAAAGAAATCTGTATTTCTGAAACAAATGAAGACAGTGTAAGTCAATGATTCATTTGAATTATTTAGCCTGACATGTTTACTGCTCCAAAATATTTTAAATGTTTCTCAAAATAAAATATATAGTGTTCAAAGAGTGAAAAAGGTTTTGTCAGGCTAAATAAAAAGAATATATTTTAGAGCAGTAATCACAATACTGTGACACCGTGATATTTTTAACCAAGGTTTTCATACTGTCAAAACCTTATACCGGCTCATGCCTACTCACAGCAAGAACGTCACTGGTTTTAGTCCATACCAAGCCAGCTGACGTTTTTGTGCAGAATATACAGGTTCTCACCGTGCTCGCATGTTTCCCCCAGGTTCCCCAGTTTCCTTCCTCCGTCCAAAAGCATGCAACTTAAGTTAATTGACTAATTCAAATCAGCACCATAGACATGCTCCTAGTTAGTAGTCATTTCTTGAGAGCAATCACTATCTGTTCATTAGGTACTACAGCAGGAGAGTTCTCGAGATCTACCAGAGCTCAAACTCCCCTCTCGCCTTGCAAACAGGAGGGAGCCCCGGGCTCAAGGATCTTATGAGTTCAGGGCTCTCTCCCGGGACAGCATGCCAAACAAGCTTTATAATCAATTAGCTAAGTGTGAACTATTGAAAATGGTTTTAAAAATATTTTAAAACTGCTTTTATTCCAGCCGAAATTTCACCAGAGGAAAAAATAATCAAATATTATAGGAAATACTGTGAAAAATGGCGTGTTCTGTTAAACATCATTTGAGAAATATTTAAAAAGGAAAAATAAATAAATTCACAGGGGCACTAATAATTTTGACTTCAACTGTTTATTGCAGAAAAACAAAACACTGCAATAAATCATATTCTTCTAATACGATCCAACCCTAATGGAAACTCCACTATTGAGTACCAGCACTGGAAAGATTGAGATAAATGCTGGTGTTGTTGTTCGGACAGACAGTGTGGAAAGTGTGTTGACTGCAGTGCGTTTACTGTGGAGGGTCTCTCTGTATCCTCAAACCTCAGACCGCAGGAATGTGTCTGATTTCATGAGTGCATCACGCCCCAGCCATTACCCCAGAGACAATTACACACAAACCATCATCAGCCATTACTTACAACATCACAAGTTCACGGAGTTTGGTCCTTACAAAACAACATCACAGGCGAACCATCACAGTGGACCATTTGGATTATTTGTGCTACAGATGAGAAAGATACTTTGAATTATTCCACTTGAACTGTTAAGTATGGGGTGCCTCAAGGATCAGTTTTAGGCCCTTTGTTGTTTACAATTTACATGCTGCCCCTGGGAGACATTATTAGAAGACACGGTATCAGCTTTCACTGTTATGCTGATGATACTCAATTATATATTTCTACTAAACCTGACGAGACGTCTAAACTATCAAAACTAACTGAGTGTATTAAAGATGTTAAAAACTGGATGACCAACAACTTCCTTCTCTTAAACTCAGACAAAACTGAACTATTACTTATAGGACCTAAATCCTGTACACAGCAGATCGCACAACTCGACCTGCAACTAGAGGGATGCAGAGTTAGCATTAGCTCTACTGTTAAAGATCTGGGTGTCATATTAGACAGCAATTTAACTTTTGAAAGCCATATCTCCCATATCACAAAAACTGCATTCTTTCATCTGAGAAATATTGCTAAGCTACGAAGTATGCTATCCATCTCAGATGCAGAAAAGCTAGTTCATGCTTTTATGACTTCCAGGCTGGATTACTGTAATGCTCTGCTCGCTGGTTGCCCAGCATCCTCTATTAACAAACTTCAGCTAGTACAAAATGCAGCCGCCAGAGTTCTTACCAGGTCTAGAAAATATGATCATATCACCCCAATTTTATCCTCGTTACACTGGCTGCCTGTTAAGTTTCGTATTGAGTTCAAAATATTACTTCTTACATATAAAGCATTAAATAATCTAGCTCCTGTTTATCTAACCAACCTTCTGTCTCGCTACAATCCAACCCGCTCTCTAAGATCTCAAAACTCAGGGCTTCTAGTAGTACCCAGAATAGCAAAATCAAATAAAGGCGGTCGAGCCTTCTCATTTATGGCTCCTAAACTCTGGAATAGCCTTCCTGATAATGTCCGAGGCTCAGACTCACTCTCACAGTTCAAAACTAGATTAAAGACCTATCTTTTTAGTAACGCATACACTCAATACGTCACTTAGCTGTATGATGCATGAATGTGCTCCACGCATCTCATTTATATACACTATGAACTGCAGCTACGCTAATTATTTTCTTTGTTCTCTTTTCCAACTGGGGATACTCATCCCCAGGCCCCCAAAGACTTTGCAGCGCCACGGATGCGATCCAAGACCCATGACGAGACGATCCCAAGGCTCCTTAACCCTGGACCTCACTGTATCCTGAGCAGCTGCTTGGCGGAGTAGCAAGCAAGAGACGGATTCCTGTGACCCCCCAAGGACAGACGAGCCTCGAGTTCTCCAGCCTCCAGCGACTAGACTGCAGCTAGAGCTGCGCACCGATGGATTACTCTTCAGTGTTTGAACTCTAAGTAGTGAATATTAAACAACACTGAACTGAACTGAACTCAGCTATATACTAGCTAATAATTTACTAGCTAATAACTTAACTGACATTTTCAATTTACTATAACCTTCAATGTGAAGCTGCTTTGACACAATCCACATTGTAAAAGCGCTATACAAATAAAGGTGAATTGAATTGAATTGAACTGTTGATTATATAAGCGGTAAAATCTATCGGCAACCTCCCACTCTCCCTAGGGAAGTCAATACTGAAGTAAGTGAAACTGCAATTCATCGAAATTCCGCTAGTCCTGGCTCCATAATAGAGCAAATCTCTAATGAGTCCACTCTTAAAATGGCCAAATTTACAGCAGAGAAAAAAGGTTTTTACAGCCTGGTACAAAGAACAGTTTTGGTTCATATAGCTTATATTACCCTTCATGACAACTGTGAGCATGAATTTTTTTATAACTCAACTGTTTCCTTGGATTAAGCCTGCAAAATTAAGGGCGTGGCCACTTGAGCGACAGCTAGGTCTCGCTGGTCGCAGTCACATCACCTCAGCTGATTCCGACTGATTAGCCGCTGAACTCGGCATATTCGTCGTAATTTTGTGTTGTTTTATGTGGCTTTACACAGTCAGTTGCCTTTTGGAATTATTTTACTACAATTGTCAGATAATATGGTGTGCTGTGTGCACTTAATTGTGCTCACAAACCATTCACATGCCTTTATTTCCCAGGTGAGTGTAATTATAATTATATACCATATCTATGAATCTATTTGTTTAATCTAAGATCATTTATCATTTATAATGTTCTTTAGAGCTGTAATGAACTCCAGAATCTTACAGATTGATTAGCTGTAGGCTGTGGAACAGTCATCTGAAGCGGTCACACTGTGTCATGCATTGATTTCATAAATAGCCTTGCATGTACTAAGACAGACTATATCTGAAGTGTTTGGAAGTAATTCGCATTTCCCTCCTGTAGAAAAATGTCATAAGAACAATGTTTAGTGGCTTAGCATACTACAACAATATTTTTAAAAGGCTAAACACTTTATTAATATTGTATACAACCAAGCACATGTGATCAGAACACAAACGAGTCGCAGGTAATGAAGAGAGAATGCTTTTCTCCCAAACTAAGCAAAATGCTAGCATGCTTCTGTTGCTCCGCTCATGCTCCGCCTCTTTGCCCTTATTTGGATACCCCCAGCTGGAGCAGTGACGCACCAACAAAAAGGCGCTGGTTAGCCACACCTACTTGTGGCCTCTTTTGCGCTCTTCAGAAACCTATGGGTGACGTCACCATTACTATGTCCATATCTTTTACAGTCTATGGGTAAAATAGACACAAACATCCAATAAATGGAAGGAGGGTCCCAAGTTTGAGCTCAGAATTTAACAGGAACTTTTAGGCTATGTTCACACTGCAGGCAAATGTGGCTCAGATCAGATTTATTTTGCTCACATGTGACTCAGTGTGACTGTGAACAGACCAAACCGCATGAAATTGTGTAGCGTTGGGTACCGGTACCTACTGTATGTAACTGGTATGGTATAGAATGGACCGGACCGAATCAGCATATAATTTTGGTGCCTAACTTTGGTGCCACTGGTGCTGTGACAAGGACATAAGAAGCATCAAGGGGTACGTCAAAGGCACACATTGGTGCGCTATGTGTCACATCATCTCTTAACATTTAAATTCTAAATTCGTCATGCAGCATGCGTGTCAAACTAGACCACCCACAATACACTTCGTTATGGACTACAACTCCCATAAATATCAGTCTTAAATCGGCCACTTCTATTTCCCCTCTCCTGCAACACTAGTGTGCAACTTAAGCAAAACTGATACTTTTACATTGGTTTTGTAGTTCGGGCCTAAATAAATATTTGTTGCAGTTTTTAATCGTTTAAGTTCATTGGATTGACCATATATAAATCAGTTCGTATAACTGGTGCATTTATTGGGTAAAATTGCCACTTTATACTGTCATTCAATGTGTTTAAGCCATTATCAATGCTCTGTCACTTTAATTGAGCGTGAGCAGTGCGGCAAAAATAGACCCAGCGCCGAAACTATTGCGGCACTGCTGCTTCAGCGCCGCTGACGCGCTGCATCTGCATGGGGTATAAAAGCTCTAGTCTGTTAACATGGATGCCAAAAAAACACGCGCTGCTCACACTCTGCTGTTTGCGCTTGCGGTGTGAAACAGGCTTTAATCACCAAAAAAAAGTAATGCAATGTATTTTTCTATGCCATTAAATAATAATAATAATAATAATAATAAATCATATAAAATGAAAAAAGTGATTAAATGACTATTATATTAAAATTATACTATATTATAT
>CAIGQQ010029922.1:3348424-3362510 GCA_903798035.1 Danio albolineatus | reverse complement strand
TGCTGATAATAGCAGAGAACTAGGATAGTTAATAATCAGTTTTACCACTACAATTTTTTTTTAAAAGTATCAAAGTGTTCTTGAAACACGTTGTGTGTTTACTTGCACTTATTTGTTCAAAATACCGAAATGTCCAATGACGAAATTATATTTTAAGACTTTTTAAAATTTAATTTTGGGGTGTCACAGTGGCGCAGTGGGTAGCATGATCACCTCACAGCAAGAATGTCGCTGGTTCGAGCACCGGCTGGGTCAGTAGGCATTTCTGTGTGGAGTTTGCATGTTCTACCAGTGTTTGCATGTGTGTCCTCTGGGTGCTCCAGTTTCCCTCCCAGTCTAAAGACATGCAGTATTGGTGAATTAAAAAAGGTAAATTGGCCACAATGTATGTGTGTGAATGAGAGTGTATGGGTGTTTCCCAGTGTTGGGTTGCAGCTTGAAGGGCATCCGCTGCGTAAAACAGATGCTGGATAAGTTGGTGGTTCATTCCGCTCTGGCGACTCCAGATTAATTAGGGCACTAAGCCAATTTGCAAACAATTTATTTGTGCTGAATTTAAACAAACAAATAAAATTTAGCAATGTCAAACTTTATTTATTTATTTAAATTCAGCCCAAACTAATTGTTTACAACCACTTAATTTTTTTTAGTGAATCCAAGGAATCATCTTTGAATCATTTTTTTCACTGTAGCTGTGTGAACATAAACATCTCTAAATGTAAGACGCTCAAAGCTCAATGCAAAGGGAGACACTGGCTTTTACAGAGTTAGCTTGGCAAAGCCTACAACGAACGAAGTTTAGGCACAACAAAAAAATACATCTGGGCTTGTGTGATCGCAAGGGCTTCCGGTTATGCTCATTTACCACACACACACACACACCCTGCGCAGCAAATGGGCGTGGCCCGAAGCGCTGTAATGTTATAGCAGAGAAAGCTAAAAAGGCGTCCAAACGCTACCATTTCAACAGAGCTTCTTCTGTTTCTGTATTTAGGCTTCCAAAGAAAACGACGCAGAGACAGAAGCCCTTACAGTTTAATTTTAACTATGTTCTAGAAAATTATAAAAAATATATAGCTAGCATTTGACAAAGGTCAGCTTCCAGAATCTCTCTCAGCTCAGTGCTGGACTCGGCTAAAAACTCCTCCAACCGACGAAGCTGTGGACTATGAGCCACAACCTGTAAGTGTTTTTATTTGTTAAAATTGATCAACTACAGGCACCATTTGTAGCGAAAACGTAAACAAGGATGTAAACAACAGTAAATGCTGTTTGGCACAGCTAAGAATTTAACTGCAAATTCATATCTATCAGTCAAACCGCTGTAAACACCCACACCGGGGCTGCGGAGTCTTTCTATGCGGCCGATTTCAGTGTCTGTTTATGCGGATGCTTTCAGTTTTCTCTCTATGCGGACACTTTCCCTGCGTTCTACATCTCAAATAACAAACTGGCAAAAGATATGAGAACATTTTATATCACTTACACATGCTTATAACCTGAATATATATGAAAGTCACTTATCAGATTATATTTTAGAGAGCAGGCCTGAGGTTCAGCTGTGTGCTCTTCATTTTCCCGTCTGATTCAGCTACTATTTACACAGCACAAAAGCGAGTGCTTGTAGGGGCATGATGTGGAGCCAATCTGCACATCACAACACATTATTTTAGCTGACCAATGAGGGCTTAGGAACTAAGAAATATGACAGTTGTTTTCACGTTAACAGAGAAGCTGTATATAATCAAAGTAAGATTTATGTAAAATTAACGTGACTCTCTACAAGTGAAGCATGAGCACACATTGCTTTGCATCTTATAAACACAATCAAGCCTTAAAAATAGACTGTGGACCACCCCTTTAATGTCACTTTTGAAAAATGTACTACGTTTTTACGAACCCCAAAAATTCATCAAGGAATACATCAGGTTTAATTTCTGCGCAATCACTTGAGTAGGAATTAGGACTGAAAGATACTGGGAAATAATGTGACATGCGGTATTGTTGTCAAGTATTGCAATGACGATATTTCTTATGATATAACTATTCCCTCTGTGTTGTCACGATACTGGTACTGTAATTTTAAAAACGTCCATTTCCCGCTAACATTTGAGCGCGTTCTTAAACAACACTGATTGGCCATTGTGTTCACTTGCTCAACAGACATGGCTGTGATTGGCCATAAAGGTCATCAGTTCACTGAACTCATCGCTGTTTACTAAGTGTAACCACAGATACAGGGACATTTCAAAGTCACGCCGATTAGCTGGTTTGACTATAAGCTGACATACGAGCGATCTGCTGATGAATCACGGCTTTAAAACACTCCAGTGGCCCTGTATCTTTGGTTACACTCAGTAAACAGCGATGAGTTCGGTGAACTGATGGCCTACACAGCCAATCGCAGTCATTTCGGTTGAGCATGTGAACAATCAGCGCTATATAAGAACCTGCTCAACAGCACCCAAATGTTAGTAGGATATGGATGTTTTAAAAATTTCAGTATCGATTGCACTCAAAAAAATAAGTCATTGGATGAACTCAGTTTAACTGAGGGCAGGATTTCCATCCAATAAATTCGTTTAGCACCAACTAAAAAGAAACTATTTATACATTTAAATGCAATTAAGTTTAACCAACATGATTTTATTAACATAAAAGATTATTAACATTTTAAAGTCTCTTAGTTATCCTAAATGAAATAGCAGAGCCTTTTTAAATTATATTTCATGAGTTACAAATTCAGTTGTTTGAGACTGATTTCAGAACAAATTTTAGGACAGTTATTGCTACTGCATATAGGCCTGTCACGATATCTATTTTTTGTTGTACAATATATTGCACCACAATATATCTGTCACGATCAGAGGAAGGAGAGGGAAACAGATGTAGAACACAGTATATATTTATTACTGTAACATCGTAGAGACAATATCAGGTTCAGTCAAAGGTAGTCTTTGGACAGGGGGATCCAAACAGGCTAGTAAGTATAGTCACTTCCCTGAGTGGAGGATGACGATGAAGATGAGTGGCAGAGCAGTTGCAGAGCACAGGAGGGTATCGAGGTGAGGATTCAGGCAGGCAAGGGTGATCGTGTCCATGTGTGATACTCGACGGAGACTGACTGTGTGAAGGGAGCTTATGAAGGGTGTGCAGAGTGGAATCAGGTGGTGAACTAATAACTGGGTGATGGTGCACGGCTGGAAGATGGTCTGGGTGATTGTGATGGTTCGGAGGATGAGTGACGGACTGGGGACGTGACAATATCGCAATAAATGATATTATTGACCATTTTAGGCCACTTATTATATAATACCAGAATGGCAGTATAATAGCATCATAACGCAAGTACACTCTTCAAAAGAACACAATATTTTGATCTTAAGAATATTTAATTTAATTTAGTCATTTAAAAAAATTAATGATTAGGCATTGGAATCAGAATATGAAAACACATATCCAAGACAAATAATAATAAATTTTAACAAAAAGTAAAAAGTAACAGAGGCTGCAATGTCAGCTACCAGATCTATTTTTAGTGGTCAGGCACCCACATCAAAATGTACTTTAGTCATTTATGGGAAATACTATAGTGTTTTTTTAACCATACTGACATTGACACCTCCAATAGAGATAGAGAGGTTGTGCAATCAGCTAAAATGTTGCAAGAATTTGTTTTTACGTATTGGGCGATAAATATTGCATCACCAAAAATTATTGAGCTCATGTCCATGTATTGTGCGATAAATCGATATATAGATTATTGTGACAGGCCTAACTGCATATTAGCTAATTAAGCAGCCAACACCTAAAGCATGGGTGCTTCTGCAAGGCGGTAATCTCAAAAACTCAAAACATTACATGAAACTTCTAATTCTTCAAACTAAAGTGAAGAATCAACTCTAACAACACTTTCTTTTAACTCTAAACACCTAAGATTGCTTTCATTGTCAACATTTCCCTCTCTTAGGCCCCGTTTACACTAGTGCGTTTTCGTTTTAAAACGCATAAGTTTTGCTACGGTTACGCCATCCGTCCACACTACGCCGGAGTTTTCAAGGTGCGAAAACGGAGCGTTTTGAAAAAGCTGGAGAGGCCGTTTCCATTCTAAAACGCTGCTGCTCCGTCTTAGTGTGGATGGAGGGAAACGGATATCTTTGAAAACAGAGGCGTGGCTGCTGAGATCTGATACGTGATTGGGGATTTGGGTCATTGCGTATCCTTTCCTTATTCGTCAAGCGCACATGGCTATAGCGTCACCGGCAGACGGCAGACCAGCCTTCACTGTATACACTGTATTTTCGATAGCCATGGATGTTTTATATTCATTTGTTACTTTAAGTAACAACTCAACCTCGTCGTCTGTCCTCAAAAAGACCTCTCTTGCTTTCTTTACCATCGCGTTCATCGTTCAACCAGCGTTTGTTGACTAACAATAACCAAACGCCGAGCGAGACACGTGCTTCCTGTTTATACTTGAACGCGCATGCCCAGAGTGCGCGAATGGTGCGCGAATGGTCACATGATATACGTTTCTGGTGGAGGGAGGTCTGTTGAGACACTCTAGTGTGGACGCGGATCGTTTTTAAACTAAAGCGCACTAGTGTAAACGGGGCCTTAATTCAATCCCATGCAAAGCATGCTGGGAACTACAAATCCCCTAACAATGTAGCTCGACCAAGACAATTCCTTCATGTTGTCCCAACACAAAACACTTAGATTAACTTAATGGTTTACAAATTTAGGTGGACTGAACATAAAGCAAATAGATTAGCTAAAGAAATTATAAGAATTGTGTTGTTTCAGCTCATTTTAAAAAGGTAGTTGGAACAAGCAGCAGTAAGCAATTTTTTTGAGTGTGGTATCGAATTCCAGTATCGTGACAATGTCTTTTTCATTCTTTAATACTCAAATATCCCTCACAGTCTTTCATCAGATTAATATTGCCTTCATAACAAGCTCATTCTTTCTTTTCACCCTATTATGACATAACCATAGTTGTTTTTGTCGTCAGCCCCTAAAATGGCTTCAGCAAATGGATGGTTGCTGATAGCACCAAAGCGTTACGGTCTGCAGAAAGTTTCAGAGATAAAAACGCTGAAGAGACTCTGATAATCAGACACAGACAGAAACAAGAGCTAAAAGCTCATTTATGAGAATTTACGCCCGAGGCATTTTTCATTTGTTAGGCAACATCTGACCTCTGCTCTGGCACACAACACGTTCTTGCATCACAGAAGAATGAAAAACAGCAATAAAAAATACAAAAACAGAGGAAATGGCTGTTATGACATTATGGCTAAACAACTCAGAATGAAAGGCCCTCGGTGATCTGTTACTAATGTGTTTACAGTTTAATTAAATACCCCCAAACTCTAATCTCTCATATTCAATTCAATTCAATTCACCTTTATTTGTATAGTGCTTTTACAATGTAGATTGTGTCAAAGCAGCTTCACATAGAAGGTTATAGTACAAGTGCTTGATGACTTTTAAAGGTATATTAGTTTTCAAAAACTGCAACTAATCGATCGAAGACATTTAGGGACTTTTTTATTAAAGATTTTAACACACCCCTCTTTAAAGTAGTTTTTTCTGTGAGGTACACTGAAGCATAGATTTTACTCTTACTCAAGTTAATTTTGTCTGAGTATATTTAATAAAGTATTGGTTTAATTTAGGGCTTTCTAAAAATCGATTTAGCAATTGTCTTTAATTTTTTTTATTAAAGAAATTACCCTGTTTTATTCTAATCAAAAAAGTTAATCTTTCATTGTCTATTCGCTGAATTTCACAGGGATTTTAAGTAGCATTGAGTCATTAAATTACTTACTGAGGAAATTCATTTGCAGACAAAGTTTGTGCCACGGTGGCGTAGTGAGTAACACATTTGCCTCACAGCAAGAAGGTCGCTGGTTCGATCCCCGGCTGGGTCAGTTAGCATTTCTGTGTGGAGTTTGCATGTTCTCCCCGTGGTCATGTAGATTTCCTGCTGGTGCTCCGGTTTCCCCCACAGTCCAAAGACATGTGCTAAAGGTGAATTGGGTAAGCTAAATTGTCCATAGTGTGTGTGTGTGAATGAGAATGTATGGATGTTTCCCAGAGATGGGTTGTGGCTGGAAGGGCATTCGCTGAGTAAAACAAATGCTGGATAAATTGGCGGTTCATTCCGCTGTGGCGACCCCAGATTAATAAAGGGACTAAGCCGAAAAGAAAATGAATGAATGAACAAAGTATATAGAAAAGTAAATTAATTACAATTATAATGATCTAATTAGTAGCAAATTGTTTATAATAATTAGTCATTAATAATAATATTCACTCATTCATTCACCTTCGGATTAGTGCTTTTATTCATCAGGGGTTGCCACAGTGGAATGAACCGCCAACTTATCCAGCATGTTTTAGACAGCGGATGCCTTTCGAGCAGCAACATAGTAAGGGAAACATCCATACACACTCATACACTATGGCCAATTTAGTTTATTCAATTCACCTATAGCGCATGTCTCTGGACGGAGTGGGAAACCGGAGCACCTGGAGGAAACCCAGGGGAACATGCAAACTCCACACAGAAATGCCAACTGACCCAGCCAGATTTTCAATAATTTTGTTTATAATGTATGTGTGTAAATATCCATAACACACACACACACACACATATATTATGTCAAAACAAACTTTTATTTTGGATGCGATTAATTGTGATTCATCTTTGCCCAGTACTACAAATTATATAGAGATTCTCAGGATTAAATGTTTTATTGTTAACAACACAACAGCTAAATCTGCTGAATTTCAAAGGCTTTTATTCAAAACTAGAATTTAGGGCTGTGCAATATGGACAAAATAGTCATATCGCGATTTTTGGAACGAATATTGCGATTTTATTTGTGATTTTGGCAACTGTTTTGGCTTTTTCAAACGCGCTACATACACACATTCTAAATATATTCAGTGCACAAGAAGAGCATAACAAAACATTTCACAATGAAATAACATAGTATTTAGTTTAATAAATAAAACTGTAGTAAAAATGTCTTTAAAACAGACAACATAAAATAAATGAAGATGAACTAACCTCAACTCTAGTTAAACACATACTGTACACAGTAGTACTCACTGCTTGATAAACAAAACTGTAAAAAATTGTCTTAAAAACAGACAACATGAAAAAATAAAGATGAACTAACCTCAATTCCAGTCAGACTAATAAATAAACACTGACGTAAATCAAAACCACCTATTCGGTTCTCCCGCTCAACTTCGTCTTGTGCGGAGTGAGCTCTGAATTGTTAACATATTAAAATCATGCGCACAAGAACGTATTCTGGATAAAAATCTAAATAAATTAATAGATAAAATTGCAGCCTTACGCGACTTAGAAATTGCATGTGCTTAAAATCTGTTTTTTATTAAATGCTGAATCTGCCTTCATTACACAATCTCCGTTGCATTATAAGTACTGCAAAAAAGGTACATGCACTAGCTATTTTAGATTGGATTTTTGCATTGACACAGATCCAACAAAAGGTATCAAGTTTGATAAACAGATCAGTAGTGCTGCATGGGAGCTCAGGACTGGGTACACTACTCACTCCTTTTTAACTTTTGAAATGAAAGAAGAGGGTAAAAAAATCATAATAAAGTGATTTGTTTACATTGTGATGTAATCAACAATGTACAGCAAGTGCTCATGTTCAATAAAGCAATATGTAAACAGAACACAACAGTTAGAATGAGTTTCCTCATTTTCTCTATACACTCTCAGAAATAAAGGTATGCAAGCTGTCACTGGGGTGGTATCTTTTCAAAAGGTACACATTTGTACTTTAAGGCTCCATATTGGTACCTCAAAAGTATATATTAGCACCTAAAAATTAAAAGAAACATTTTTATTTCTTTTTAGGTACTAATATGTACCCTTGAGGTAATAATATGGACCTTTTAGGTATAAATTTGTACCTTTTGAAAATGTACCAACCCAGTGACAGCTCGTGTAATGCTTTCTGAGAGTGGAGGGGAATCGATTTTTTTAATCAATAAATGATAAACCTTCAAAAGACATGACTTTGGGGATGTTAATCAGTTGTGTCTGCATTGATTAAATATATTTCTGAAAATAATTGTGCTTAATAGCTGAATTTGTGCAGGAAAACTGCATTACCCTTGATGCAATGCAAAAATTCCACCAATCAGAGTCGAAGTGAGCAAAGCACACCAAGAGACCTTTGTCTGCTCCCACTTAAATGGGCTATATACACAGCTAGTGCTTTTCAGCCAATGGTGAACTTTTAGCTAGAGCTTTACATGCCTAAAATTCATAAGGTTCCTTTTACAGCAAGGATGCTGCGATGTTAATCAAATATCATCAGTTAGACTTAAGCATTCGTTTAGTTGTTAAAATGTAAAAAGAGACGATCGACCGTATAAACGCAGCCGCTATCAAAAGTGGCAGGCTAGCGCAGAAATTCCATTAAAAATACTGGGGTAACATTTATATCCATATTTTAAAGACAAGGTGCAGAAAAATATAATTTAATGCAGTGCTTCATGTTTGGTCTGAGACTCACTTTATATCGTATCTCAGCCAGGCCGTGAAGGATTGCTGTTTTTTTTATTTAAAGAAATCAGATCTTAAATGCTGCGATTTTGTATGGGATGACAATTAACCTGAAGCCCTGGGGCTGCTGGACTGAATATAAAAGTCTGTGTGCATATACCTCAGAAAGACATATCTGAGCATATATATTTGTGTGTGTGTTAGGCATGGGACGATAACTGTTTTCAAGGTATACCACGGTTTGGAAAAATGTAGGTTTTCATTCCGCCAAGATTTTCTGCTTTACCGTTCCTGAGGTATGTCTAAGATTTTTTATTTAAATTATTTTTTTTTGTTTTTTTAGATATAAATTGTAAAGACGTCTGTGTTTTTTAAACAAATGAAGACCACAGAAGTCAATGATTCACTTGAAGTATTTAGCCTGACATGTTTACTGCCCCAAAATACTTTAAATGTTTCTCAAAATAAAATCTATTGTGTTCAAAAGGGAAAAAAGTTTTGTTTTTTAGCCAGACATTTAGAAAGAATGTATTTTAGAGCAGTAAACACAATACCGTCAACCTGTGATATTTATATCCAAGGTTATCATACCGTCAGAATACTATACCGGCCCATGCCTATCGTGTGTATATATGGCTTATAACACTTTCAAGAATTTGAAATCTCTAAAAAAATATATTAAATTAAAAGCAAAAAAAAAAAAAGAAATACATAAATTAATAAATAAAACTTTCAGAACCAGCATAGCTGAAAAGCTGAGCAAACATTAATCATAAACAATTTTGATTAAAACCTTTTTGCATGTTTTGAAACAAACCTATTTAAGACCAGCTGAAACAAAAGCAACAAATAACTGACCATAAATGAAAGAGAGAAACAAACTAGACAAGGTAATAAAGTGAAATAACAGCAACAAATCACCATGAATACTTCAGAAAAACCACAATGTAGATGATAGTGAATGCATCATTCACAGCTTTCCAGACAACTGACTGTTAATGAAAGAACTGTTGAAAACTCAAACTGTTGAGAACTGGTGACTCGATAACCTATTGAAGTGATTCAACTCGATTCGATCACTACTTAATCAGACCGGCTAGTGGATCGATTCAGATCTGACTCATGAAACGATTCAATCAGGAATCGCTCATGGAAAAGCCATTGGATAAAACAAGTTATTTTATTAGGCATGGTCTTTTCTATTATAATTAGTATGACTAATACATGTTTTATAAAATCTGATAATCAAAAAGGCAACTAAAAACCTCTTCTACATAGAGAAACAAACTCAACAAGGCAATAAAGTGAAATAACAGCAACAAAACACCATGAATGTTCCAGAAGGGGCACATTAGATGAGATGACATTGTCAATATATTCAAACAAAGCTGTCCACACAACTGACCGTAAATGAAAGAACTGTAGTAAAAGTAAACGAGAACTGGTGACTCGATAACCTATTGAAGGGATTCAACTCAATTCGATCACAACCGACTTGTGAATCGATTCAGATTCGTCTTGTGAAACGATTCAATCTTGATTCACTAGAGGACAAGCCATAAGACAAACCAGGTTATTTAAATAGAAATCGTCTATTCTCTTATGACTTATGCATGTTTTATAAATCTTATCATCAAAGGGACAACTAATGTATCTTCTACAGAGACAAACTCAAGGCAATAAAGTGAAATACCAGCAACGATACACCATGAATCCTCCAGAAAGGGCACATTGTAGATGATATTGTAAAAGCTTTCCACAGAACTGACTGTAAAAGTACGAACTGTTGAATGCTAAACAAGAACTGGTGACTCTATAACCTATCAAAGTGATTGCTTGTGAATCCATTCAGATCTGACTCGTGAAAAGATTCAATCTTGAATCGCTCATGGACAAGCCATAAGATAAACCAGGTTATTTTAATAGACATTGTCTTTTCTCTTAACTGATACTAATAAAGTATCTGACAAAAACAAAACATCTTCAACAGAGAGAAACAAACTCAACAAGGTGAAATAACAGCAGCAAATCACCACAAATACTTCAGAAAAGGCACAAGGTAGATGAAATGGTCAATATATTCAAAGCTTTCCACACAACTGACTGTAAATGAAAGAACTGTTGAAAACTCAACGAGAGCTGGTGACTTGATAACCTATCGAGGTGATTCAACTATTCGATCACGAGCTTGTGAATCGATTCATATACGATTTGTTAAACGATTCAAATCACGAATTCCTTGTGGACAACCCATTGAATAAAACAAGTTATTTTATTAGGCATTGTCTTTTCTCTTAGATAGTATGACTAATACATGTTTTTTAAAAATCTGATCATCATGAGACAAACATCTTCTACAGAGAGAAACAAACTTAACAAGGTAATAAAGTGAAATAACAGCAACGAACAGCATGAATCCTCCAGAAACGTCACATTGTAGATAATACTGACAATATATTCAAAGCTTTACACACAACAGACTGTAAATGAAAGAACTGTTGAAAACTCAAACTGTTGAGAACTGGTGACTCGATAACCTATCGAAGTGATTCAACTCGATTCGATCACTACTTATTCAGACCGGCTAGTGGATCGATTCAGATCTGATTCATGAAATGATTCAATCACGAATCGCTCATGGAAAAGCCATTGGATAAAACAAATTATTTTATTAGGCATGGTCTTTTCTCTTAATTAATGTAACAAATACATGTTTTATAAATCTGATCATCAAAAAGGCAACTAAAAACCTCTTCTACAGAGACAACAAACTCGACAAAGCAATAAAGTGAAATAACATCAACAAAACACCATGAATCCTCCAGAAAGGGCACATTGTAGATGGTATTGTCAATATATTCAAAGCTGTCCACACAAGTTAACTGACTGTAAAAGAAAAAACTGTTGAATGCTAAACAAGAACTGGTGACTCTATAACCTATCGAAGTGATTGCTTGTGAATCCATTCAGATCTGACTTGTGAAACGATTCAATCTTGAATCGCTCATGGACAAGCCATAAGATAAACCAGGTTATTTTAATAGACATTGTCTTTTCTCTTAACTAATACTAATAAAGAATCTGACAAAAACAAAACATCTTTAACGGAGAGAAACAAACTCGACAAGGCAATAAAGTGAAATAACAGCAGCAAATCACCATGAATACTTCAGAAAAACCACAAGGTAGATAAAATTGTCAATATATTCCAAACTTTCCACACAACTGACTGTAAATGAAAGAACTGTTGAAAACTCAACGAGAGCTGGTGACTTGATAACCTATCGAGGTGATTCAACTATTCGATCACGTGCTTGTGAATCGATTCAGATACGATTTGTTAAACGATTCAATCACGAACTCCTTGTGGACAACCCATTGAATAAAACAAGTTATTTTATTAGGCATTGTCTGACTAATACATGTTTTATAAATCTGATCATCATGAGACAAACATCTTCTACAGAGAGAAACAAACTTGACAAGGTAATAAAGTGAAATAACGGCATGAATCCTCCAAAAATGGCACATTGTAGATAATACTTGACAATATATTCAAAGCTTTACACACAACAGACTGTAAATGAAAGAACTGTTGAAAACTCAACGACTCAAGTGACTCGATAACCTATCGAAGTAATTCAACACGATTCGATCACTATTCAGACCGGCTAGTGAATCGATTCTGATCCGACTCGTTAAACGATTCAATCATGAATCGCTTGTGGACAAGCCATAAGACAAACCAGGTTATTTCAACACACATTGTCTTTTCTTTTATCTGGTATAGCGAATACATGTTTTATAAAGCTGAAGAGACAACTAAAGCATCTTCAGCAGAAAGAAACAAACTCGACAAAGCAATAAAGTGAAATAACAGCAACAAAACATCATAAACACTGCAGAAAAACCACAATGTCGATGATATTGTCAACATGTTGAAAGCTTTTACCACAACAGACAGTAAACGAAAGATGATAAACCCTGAGAAATATCTGAGAAGAGCGTCAAAAGTTGACAAAACAAAGTTTGAAGCATGCATGAATCACACACATCTGATCAGTCTGAACGCAGGAGTGTTTCCCAATCGCAACAAAGAGTCCAGGAAAAAACAAACAACTTCAGTTTTGTCTCCAGAAAGTGTTAGGACTTCGCCTCAAAGTGAACAATTACCTGTTTTCTTGATCCTGGCAATCGTTTATCCCATAGAAATCACATGCGAAAGTCAACAGGCCATTACGGATGTCGAGGCATTGTGTTTCAGGAGTTTGTTCTTCAACACCGTTACAATGCATCGGAAGATCTGCTGCACACGAGAAGAAGAAGAGAGAAAAAAAACTGCTCAGGATGATTTTTACATCACATCCCTCTTCCGGCCACTTGGAGAAGGAGAGCGATGAGGAATACACATAGGCTACAGTACAGCTTATGTCAGAATTATTAGCCCTCCTGAATTATTAGCCCTCCTGTAGAAGATGTTTTCAACACATTTCTTATCATAATAGTTTTAATAACTCATTTCTAATCACTGATTTCTTTTATCTTTGCCATGATGACAGTAAATAATATTTTACTAGATATTTTTCAAGACACTGTATTCAGTTTAAAGTGACATCTAAAGGCTCAACTAGGCTGATTAGGCAGGTTATGTTAATTAGGCAAATAATGATGGTTTGTTCTGTAGACAACTGTTACTTAAGGGGTTAATAATATCAACCTTAAAATGGTATTTAAAAAATAAAAACTGCTTTTATTCTAGCCGAAATAAAGCAAATAAGACTTTCTCCAGAAGAACAAATATTACAGGAAATACTGTGCAAAAAATTCCTTGCTCTGTTAAATATCATTTGGCAAATATTGGAGAATTCACAATAATAATACAATAATGATAAGACTTTGGAGCTAAAATGTATTATTAATTTAATTATTATGTATAGGAAATGTGTGTATGGATGTTTCCCAGAGATGGGTTGTGGCTGGAAGGGCATCCGCTGCGTAAAAAAAACAAATGCTGGATAAGTTGGCGGTTCATTCCGCTGTGGCGACCCCGGATTAATAAAGGGACTAAGCCGACAAGAAAATGAATGAATGAATGAATGTATGGGAAATACCATGTACACTCACACAAAAAAATTGGCCCAATGATAAATACATTTATTGTTTAAAACTGATCTTATATTGAAACCCTAAAAGATATTATAAAAAATAAAAAAGCTATAAGGATGTATGCAATTTTGGGATCATTTTCTTATGTGAATTTCTTGTCATTTCTATGCCTCATGTGATTATTTGTTTGTTTGTATTAAACTCTCTATTTGTTTTGTTCCTTTGATGTTAATGTAAAAAATGTAAGTATCCCTCTGCTTAGTGTGTTTATGCTATTGCTCTTGTTATGCAACAACAAAGAAGAGCAATAAATGTAATCGAGGAATCCAATAAGAAAAACATTAGCTTTATACTATATTATATTATATTAATTATATTATATTATATTATATTATATTATATTATATTATATTATAT
>CAIGQQ010029922.1:3335827-3346429 GCA_903798035.1 Danio albolineatus | reverse complement strand
TATAATATAATATAATATAATATAATATAATAATTAAAAGCAAACAGATTTATTCTAAAATGAAAACATACCAAACAACTTTAAAAATAATTTTCTAAGTATTCCATAGCCTAACATTCTATTCTATTCTATTCTATTCTATTCTATTCTATTCTACACAAAATTTAAGTTGAAGGAATAATGTAGAAAATAAATTATAATATTGAACCAAATAACAACTAAGACAGAAATCACGATAAATGAAAATCACAATAAATAAATAAATAATTTAAAACCTATAATACAATTAGTAGTACTATAATAATATAAACTATAAAGTGTTCCATGTTTCTATTCTATACTATACTATTTTAGTCAATAAAAAATTAATATGAAGGAATAAAGTTGAAAATAAACTAGAGTATTAAACTAAATAACAACTAAGACCAAAAACAAAATGAAAATTATAATAAAAAAATAAATCAATAAATACTATAATGAAAAGAAAACAGATTTATTCTAAAATGAAAACATACCAAACAACTTAAACATTATTCTGTCATTCATTCCATCATTTTCTTTTCAGCTTAGTCCCTTTATTAATCTGGGGTCGCCACAGCGCCAACTTATCCAGCATATGTTTCACGCCCTTCCAGCCACAACCCATCTGTGGGAAACATCCATACACACACACATACACTACGGACAATTTAGCCTACCCGATTCACCTATACCACATGTCTTTGTGACTTGTGGGGGAAACCGGAGCACCCGGAGGAAACCCACGCAACCACGGGGAGAACATGCAAACTCCACACAGAAATGCCAACTGACCCAGCTGAGGCTCGAACCAATGACCTTCTTGCTGTAAGGCGAATGTGCTACTCACTATGCCACCGTGGCACCTTAAACATTATTCAAAACTATAATTTTATTAGTATTCCATGGCCTAATATTCTATTCTATTCTATTCTATTCTATTCTATTCTGTTTTGTTTTGTTTTGTTGTGTTGTGTTCTGTTCTATTCTACTCTATTCTATTCTATTCTATACAAAATTTAAGTTGTAGGAATAATGTAGAAAATAAACTATAATATAATATAAAATAACTAAATAACAACAGGCAGAAATCAAAATGAAAATCACAATAAATAAATAAATAAATATGATTTAAATTTTATTTAAATCTGTAATTTTATAAGTATTCCATAGCCTGTTTCTATTCTATTTTATACTGTTTTATTCTACACAAAGTTTCAGTTGAAGGAATAAAGTTGAAAATAAACTAGACCTGAACTAAATAATGACTGAAACCAAAATGAAAACCACAATAATAAATTAATTAATTAAATAAAAAACAAACAAAGAATAAATAAATTCAATAAATAAATAAATTTAATAAATATATAATATAATTGAATGCAAACATAATTTTTATAAAATGAAAAGATGCCAAAAATGTAAATATTAATAAAAACTATAATTTTATAAGTATTTCATATTCTATTCTATTCTATAAAGTGAAATATTCTATTCTATTCTATTCTATTCTACACGCAGTGTGCAGTGTTGCTGTAGTTACTCTTTCAGTCCATCGGGTGGAAGCACAGTCTCATGTTTCTCCTGACAGCAGCGGTTCCTCTGGAGGGCGCAGATGTTTCGGCATTCCTGGAAAGTAATGTCTCCAGAATCTTCAGCATTCAGTCAGGGGTGATGCAAGCCACAACATGGCTTTCTGGCAGGCTGAGGGAAAACTGCACAGCAAACTAAACTGCTCGAGAAGAGCCAGAATGAGACATGAGGAGAGAAAATGCAGCGTCAGTGTATTATTTAAACAGTTTTATTCGTTCAAACGAAGTTACATTAGCAAAAAGTGATATGATGGAAAGTATATTAAACACATGATGCTTCAAATGACATAGAATGTTAATAGGGTGACAAGGTGGCTCAGTGGTTAGCACTGTTGTATCACAGCAAGAAGGTCTCTGGTTTGAGTCCCGGCTGGGGCAGTTGACATTTCTGTGTGGAGTTTACATGTTCTCCCCGTGTTCGTGTGGGTTTCCTCTGGGTGCTCCGGTTTCCCCCACAGCCCAAAGACCTCAGCTATAGGTGAATTTAATAAATTGAATTGTCCGTAGTGTATAAGTATGTATGGATGATTTCCAGTACTGGGTTGCAGCTGGAAGGGCATTCGCTGTGTCAAACATATGCTGGATAAGTTGGCGGTTCATTCCGCTGTGGCGACTCCAGATGAATAAAGTGACTAAGCCAAAGGAAAATGACAGAATAATGTTAACATATGGGTGAAATAGTGCTGACAAAAAGGTAAAACTTTAGTTATTTTTTTTTGTAAAAAAGCGGTAAAAGTATAAAGATTTAAAATGGCAAAACATCAGTATTTTGTGATAATTAATAAAGTAATTTAATATGTAATCAAATAATTAACCTATCTGACAAGATATAACACATTAGAGTTTGTATGTCTGCAGCAAGTGATGATACTAATTTTCATTCAACCATTTTCCTTCAGCTTAGTCCCTTTATTCATCAGGGGTCGCCACAGCGGTATGAACCGCCAACTTATCCACCATCACTGAGAAACACTCATCCACTCTCACATTCACACACACACTCATACACTACAGCCAATTTCGTTTATTTAATTCTCTTGTAGCGCATACAGTGCTCAGCATAGTTTTAACCCAGGCTCATTCTGAAAACGTAGTCCCAAGTACGGTTCTGAAGGCAGCAAAATACGCCCTGGGAACGTATTTTTCCACTTTTTGTTTTTGCGAATCCACAAGAGGCTGCTGTGTATGCTTTTTGAGATGTCAAATTCCTCTCGCAAGTGACATTCGTACCCGATGTTCTCGAGTAAGCCCACCAGAGGCCGCTTTCGGCTGACTGTTTGACTGACTGACCAATCGACTGACCCACCCTCCTCCTTCCCTAAACCCAACCAACAATTTTCAAAAGCAATCCAGAAAAAAGAAATGCCCTCATCTTATTTTTACCACGTTTTCTGATTTTACCA
Source organism: Danio albolineatus (assembly GCA_903798035.1). Classification (NCBI taxonomy): domain Eukaryota; kingdom Metazoa; phylum Chordata; class Actinopteri; order Cypriniformes; family Danionidae; genus Danio; species Danio albolineatus. Next base: position 3,343,416 of record CAIGQQ010029922.1, on the reverse strand, counting down.
CATTCCCACCCTGTTATTTACTGGTTTGCTTTTGTCTTACCTGCTTTCTGGAGCCAGACGCGAACCCTGTCGTCATGGTCAACAGCTCTCTGCGTCTCAAGTCTGCCGGCGAGCTAAAGGGACAAACTGATTGCAGCAGGAAAGTCGTCCACACAGAGATAAGCAGCTAGCTGGTAAGCACGAAAAGACGTTTAAAAAATTAAACGCAGCCATACGTACCTGTGACTACATAATGTGCGGTTTCTGGAAACGCACAGTGCGTGAGATTACGTTTTCAGAATGAGCCTGTGATGCATAATTGAGTACACCCCATTTCTAAGATGAAATTTTTCATCCATTTCTCAGTGAATATAGGCAATCTATTATAGTGCATTTAAAAAAAAGAAAAGAAAAAGAAAACCTACAAAATTTCTGCTAAATTTTTCTTTCTTTTTTTGCTACTCTTGATTTTTCCTTTTATATATATATATATTTATTTATATTTAATGTTTTTTTGTAACATATAAATTTGGGTGTACTAGCTTTTGGACCCTTATCATAAGTTGTTTTGTAAGATGAGCTCCAGATTTGGCTTCAGTCCTGACTAATCTAATATATGCACAAAATGCAATATTGTATAGCTTCCTATTAAAAATATGAATTTTAAAGATAGATTTGTGCAGGGTGTACTCAAATATGCTGAGCACTGTACCTTTGGACTGTGGAGGAAACTGGAGAGCACCCATAGGAAACTCACGCCAACATGGGGAGAAATGTCACTGACCCAGACGGGGCTCAAACCAGTGACCTTCTTGCTGTGAGGCGATATATATTTTCTCAGTTAATGACTGTTATGCCAGTTCAAATCAGCTAACAAATGATATATTTGTGGGTTGTATAATTTTTAAAACACGCATGCAGAACAAATACTGTATATGCTGCATTTGTAATCCATGTAGCTTAATGTTAATGTTAACACAGTGCTTAGCATATAGGAATACACCCCACAAATCTATCTTTTAAATTGAGACTTTCTGTTAACATTTTGTTTTGATGGCGTCTATCGCACATTTTGTTGACTAAAAGTTGCATTGCAACTACATGACAATTCATTCTCATTTGAGTATTAGTAGACTGTCTGCTTAAAATCTGCTGATACTGGTTCTTCAACATATCTAACTGACTATAGGAAACTTTGCAAGGATGTCAACGTACACTAACCCCAACCTATCAGTCTACTTATAATAATGAGAATTAGTTGGCATGAAGATGCAATGTAACTTAAATTCAACAAAATGCGTTAAAGGGACCACCAAAATAAAGTGATACCATTTTTTCTACAGGAAGCTTTACAGTATTTTATTTGAACAAATACTTTAGATTAGTCCGTACTGAGGGCAGATGCAGAGCGTATCTAACAAAACAACTTACTGTACAATAATCCAAATTTAGTTAGTTAGGGGAAACTATTTAATTGGAAAAAGAGCAAAAATCAAGAAAAACCAAAAATATATACAATTTAATTGAAATTTACTTTGTTTGTTTGTTTTTGCAATATTTTGCAAGAATTTAAATGCATTATCGTTCTATTTCAAAAGATGGTCAGTGACTCATAGAATATTACTTTAATAAATATATGTTTAATAAATCTGTTTTGTTCAAATTCACCAAAATAGATTACCTATAATTACTGAGAAATTTATATTAAATATTTATATTAAATATTCATATTCATACATATTTATTTATTTTTTTTTTTTATTTATTTTAATTTATTTATTTTTTTGGATAAATCACGTTGGTAAAGCAGCAAGCTGAATTTAGTTTACTCATAAACGATGATTTACTGCAGTCTACTGTTTGTAAAGCGACTCTACACTTCCAGACATTGACTGAGCTGTCGTGTTTTCTCAGTCTGACCGGCAGACCCTGACACACTTATGAAAACAGCATCTTTCCGGACCTCTGAACTCTTCACCGGACAGAACAGGATGAATGAATGACCGACCGCTGCCCTGACACGAGAAAGTGATGATGAAGTATGTGGGAAAGGCCTCTATTAAACAACACTCGAGCGACGTCACGATATTTCCTCTTCAGGGCGAGAGAGAGAGAGAGCGAGAGAGAGGAAATGAATACTCTAATGCTGCAACCTCACACAGGAAATACTGAGCGGTTGTTGATCTTAGACAACACATTGAGGCTGCTTTTTCAGAAGTGCTTCACTTTTATTTATGATGAAATATGAGGCTTTTGAATTTAGAAAATGAGAGTAGAGTAGGTTTCTCTTTTTGGCACTTCTTCTTAAGCACAAGAACAGCTGTCGAATATATGAAGAGTTTCGTTGCAAAACGAGATATATCCATTTTGAGAAATGTTGGTTATTTGACATTATTATTGAAGACATCAACAGTCAACTTTATTCACAATTTCTGTACATTAAACTATTACTTGAGCTCAGTGAAGGCCAGGGACACATATTCTTCAAATCCAGGATATTTTTTATTGAATTTTATGTCCATAAATAGTTCATAAATAAGTCAAAAAGCATGCCAAACTTCAACATATTTATCCTAACATTGTCAAACATCTTAAATTGATTAAAATTCATAAAAACTATATAGAACAGTACATGCAAATATTGATTATTAATAATAAGATTCTGAGTTAGTTAGTTAGTTTTGGCCAGAACGTACACAATATAACATAACTTTTTCTTTTTTGTTTTTGCTGTGGCACCAATGGCTTTAAGCAGGCTTCACTGTGGCATTTGAAGAAATCTTTTGGATCATCAGAGGGAAAATTAACAATAATTTGTCAATAGATCCTAAATATTCATAATATTCAAAAACATAATGCCACAATATATATAATGTGACTATGGCGTGTGCCAGTAATCCAGGGCAGTCCCTGAATGAAAAGGTCGGATAACAACATACCGGCTGAGCTGTCAGAGCAAACAAACTGCAGGATGTTTATCGTTTCAACCACTCTTAAACAGCTTTGGACTAATTGTGATTAGTTATAATATAGATAAGTAAGATTAAGTTAGTTAAATAAACGACTTGTAGCTCGTTACAGAAAGAGTGGAGGCTCCTTCCTTCCTCACCGCTGCTGAAAACCAAACCTGTATGATCAGAGCAGGTGGAGCCGCGATGGCGCAGTTTCTGTTGCACCGAGTCCGCGGATACAAGCTCGCCTCGTCCCGTCATATTTAATGACTTATTTCACTGTAATAATAATAATGTTATTAAGTAATAACATAATAATATAATGTTATTAAGTAATAAAATAATGTTATTAAGTAATAACTGTAATAATAATAATGTTATGTAATAATAATAATGTTATTATTATTATTATTGTTATTATTATGCAGCTGGAATGACCGGCTCCAATCCGTCATCAAAATCCATGAGGTTTGCTCAACTCTGAAGCTTTGATTCTTTGACTGACAGACGGACGTAGCCTGTGACTGACAGCTCGCCTACAGTATAAACAATTAAATGGCAAACGTTTTTAGTTAGCCTAGTGAATCCTCTTTTTAAATACATATGTTTTTTTGTTTTGATATTATCGTTAAATCAATGAGCAAACTCGGAGCACTTCGCCGGCGGTGACTCTCCTCCCAGGGGATGCTGAGCTCTAGCATATAGAGCTGTTCTATATATAACAGTTATATAACTGTTATATCGCACTTTGTAAAGAAACCGGTCTGGCGGATATCGCGTTTTGTGAAAAAATACATTTTGTAGTTGGCCTAAAATGTTCATTCTTAAATTGTATTAATGACAGCAATTCACACATAGATAAAGGAACATCTGAACAGTGATTTCCAATCATAAAATCCAAATGTCAAAAAATGGCGTTTATCGCGTTTTGCAATCACACTCTTCATATATATATATATATATATATATATATATATATTTATATATATATATATATATATATATATAACATTTAAAAAAAAATAGTTTATACATCTTTCAGGATGTTTTAGTGCACTTTAGTAAAACATTTCACTGATTATCACAGTACAATATAGTAAGTTGATGAACTGCTTCTATATTTGGTCCTTTGAACACATTATTGCAGCCATATCTCAGTTATGGAGCCCTATTACAGGAGCTCTTATGTCACAGAATGGGGTGCACATTTTAGATTTCCCCTTTACGTATGAGCAACACTTCAGTTCACAAAATCTCCCTTCTTATCAGTCATTCTTCTGAAGAAAAGATCACAATCGCCCTTATATTTGTACCCACAGAGTCAGTCTGCTAGACATCTACAATTCATTGTCACAGTGTTCTTCCTGGAATGTGATCTTTACTCTCTTCTAGATATCAATCGTTTCGGGGGTTTTAGGATCAAGACGAGGTTTTGATAGGTCTGATGTAAAAGACTGTGTTAAAGGGAAACAAGCTCAAGGTAAAGAACTTTTATTATGTGAAAAATCTGCTTCCAGTCATACAGATATAGGTTAGATGTTTAAAAGATGTTTTAGAATTGTTAAAAAAAGGTTTACAAAAATAAAACAAGTAGGCTACAGTATATGTAGAGATCATGTCTTCAATTATTCTGTCATAACTACTGTACATCTGTACGTGAAAACATGAAATGTAAACAGGAGAGCAGACTATATTGTTTTATTTCATATTAAATTAAAAAATAAAACACAAAAACAATTTACACATAAAATGTATATTTTGAAATATATTAAATCAATAAAGTATATAAATAATACAAAAATATAGCAATACAGTGCTCAGCACAAGTACTCTCTCATTTAAATGTATGTTTTCTAAAGGATGCTTTACAATATTATATTTGTGCATAAACATTACTTTAGTCAGTTTTGAAGCCAAATCTGGAGCTAATCTAACAACATAACGTTTTATTTTAAAATCAGTAGCCCAAATTTATGTCATAGAAAAATATTAAATACAATTTTCAAAAAAAAGCAAAAATCAAAGAAGAATTTTGTAAAGATGTTTTGTTGAAATGTTGCAGTTTGTGATTATTTTTGCAATATTTGGCATGAATTTAAGTGCATTATCTTTCCATTTCTAAAGATGTTCAGTGACTAAAATATTCATTTTCAAAATGGGGTGTACTCGTATATGCTATGTATTTTATTCAAATATAACCTATTGTTATTTATGATTATCAACACATAAAATGAACAATAATTATTATAAATATTAGAATTGTTGGAAAAATAATAAGTCAAATCCATAATGCAATGTTATTATTATTATTAATATTATTATTATTATTAATAATAATAATTATACAGATAATAACACTGTTATAATATTAATAATACCATTAATTTTACAGTTAATAATACTGTTATAATAACAATAATATTATTATTAATAATAATAATGTTGTTAATAATAATAACAATAATACCGTTAATATACAGTTAATAATACTGTCATAATAATAATAATAATAATAATAATTATAATACTGTTGTTAATAATAATAATAATAATAATATAATGTTAATTATACAGTTAATAATACTGTCATAATAATAATAATAACAATAATGTTGTTAATAATAACAATAATAATAATAATAATAATAATAATAATAATACTGTTGTTAATAATAATAATAATAATAATAATACTGTTGTTAATAATAATGTTAATTATACCGTTAATAATACTGTCATAATAATAATAATTTTAATAATAATAATAATAATAATAATTATTATTATTATTATTATTATTATTATACAGTTAATAATACTGTTAAAATAATAATAATAAAACCGTTAATTTTACAGTTAATAATACTGTTATAATAATAATAATAATCATAATAATATACTGTTAATAATTACTATTGCTGTTAATAAAAATGAAAACACTGTTGTTAATAGTGATGATGATGATGATGATTATTATTAAATAACCCATTTAAAATACCGTATTACATTTTCTAAGTCGATGTAATGTAACGTGCAGGCAATGAAGTGACATTTACATCACACTATTACATCATACAGGAAATTACATCACATCACATCACATCACATCACACTACATCACAATACAGTAAAGTTGTAAAAGCCTTATCAAGTTTTTCCTACATGTAGATTATCTCAGACATCATAAGTAGTTTTACTTACTGTACATATAGAGCTCTAGAAAAATGAAGAGACCACTGTAATAGAGTTATTTGAGGTGTAATACTTTACGTCACATTAAGAAATGACTCAACAGAGTGTTCACCATGACACCACTATGACAGATTTTATACAGTATGTTATGGTTACTGTATGTGTCTATGTGTATGACTATGAGTACCATGGCAACAGTCCTGATGGGCCCACTAGCATACCTGTTATCATACACACAATATGTAATCGATGACAGCGTTAGGGGTGTATGAGGTAAGGAGGTTTACTCTTACACCCACTCCTAAAAGTCACTCTCTCTTACTAGACTCTTCTTCAACACTGAATCCAATGGGTTCAGACATGCCCAGAGAAACATTCACCCAGTTAATGACTGCCGGTTTGAGCCAGCACAGCCAAACATGCAGTACATCTGCCAAACCTGTCTGTTCCTGCTCTGCTTTCAGCTGATGGAGCAGAATACCAGCAGACACTTGAATGTGTGATGAGATGTACAGTGTATCAATGGCTGTGATTTCAACTGTAATAATGCTACAGTAAATATCTATAACCTGGTTAACAGTAGGTTTCCCTAATATATATGGTGAATAACAGTAAATTGACAAAACACCCTAGTAACCATCTAGAACAGGACCTGGAACACAATAGCAATCACAGATAGCATCATGGAAACCTCATAGCAACTAACCAAAATACCCCAGCAACCACCTAGGATCTAGCTTGGTAACCATGGAAACCATCTAGCAACTAACTAAACTACCCTAGCAACCCCCTAGAACACCCTATGGCCTACCTTGAACACAATAGATCATTTCAGTGTGGCGATGTCACTGGCCCATGAACATTTCCTGCTTGTTGTCAAACTATTTTGTTACTGTACCAAGAGGTAATTTAATCATATCTTAATGTTAAAACAGCTATCAGTACATTATTTATCAATATGTGGACATTTTTGGATTCCTGGAAGCTACGGAAATTGAAAATGTAATACAGGAAATAGGTTAGGACCATTGTTATTGTTTACATCCCTCAAAACGGTCTATAGCAACCACTGATAGCACCATGGAACCTACTAACAACTATCAAAAAATACCCTAGCAACCACCTAGAACACCTTAGGTCCTAGTCAGAACACAATAGCAACCAACAATAGCACCATGGAAACATCCTAGCAACTAACTAAAATACCCTAGCTACAACCTTGAACACCCTAGAACCTACCTAGAACACAATAGCAACCACCAAAAGCACCACGGAAACCTCCTAGCAATTAACTAAAATACCCTAGCAACCACCTAACACCTTAGGACTTACCTTGAACACAATAACCACCAATAGAACCAAGGAAACCTCGTAGTAACTAACTAAAATACCCTAGCAACCACATAGAACAGCCTAGAACCTACCTAGAACACAAAAGCAATCACCAGTAGCACCATGGAAATCTCC
>CAIGQQ010029922.1:3315133-3326273 GCA_903798035.1 Danio albolineatus | reverse complement strand
AAAAAGAGATCATAAATATATTCAAAAAATAGAAGTAAGTGTTAAATGCAAATATACAAACTGACAAGTGTATGTACAGGTGTATTACTATATACAACGTTATATGTGCAAATTGGCATGTAAAGTGTGTTGTTAAATAAGTGCATTAATTAATTCATTCATTCATTTTCTTTTCGGCTTAGTCCCTTTATTAATCCGGGGTCGCCACAGCGGAATGAACCGCCAACTTATCCAGCATTTGTTTTACGCAGTGGATGCCCTTCCAGCCACAACCCATCTCTGGGAAACACATCCATACATTCTCATTCACACACATACACTACGAACAATTTAGCTTACCCAATTCACCTGTACCACGTCTTGGACTGTGGGGGAAACCGGAGCATCCGGAGGAAACCCACGCAACCACGGGGAGAACATGCAAACTCCACACAGAAATGCCAACTGGCCCAGCGGGGGATCGAACCAGCGACCTTCTTGCTGTGAGGCGAACGTGCTACCCACTAGGCCACCGTGGCACCTAAATAAGTGCATGTGTGTGTAAAAGTGTATAGCAAGTAGTGATGTTGGGTCCACGATTATTATCATCGTCAAGCAATGAGAAGCAACTGGTGAGTAAAAGTACTTCAAATGTTTGTATATAGACATTTGACATCGTTAGATATACATGTTAGTTTTAAATATCTCACAAAAAAAGCATAATTTTTCATCTTTATTTTGTTCTGCACAAGCTATGTTACATTTAAACTAAAGAAAATAAAGCTGTCATAAAACTGCTCCTTTTGGTTAAAATACGAGAACATACAGTTTGTGACTGTTTTGAATTGTTTTCCCTCAACATTAGTGGAATAGTTAATAAAGTGTTGCCGTTATTAAACAAGATATATTTTTATTTCTGTGCAGTGTTGAAAATTTGACCTAAGAGAGTAGACACATAACACTGAGCGGTGTTCATATGACCCTTTCTGGTGTTAATATTTTACACTATAAGAGTTTGCTAATTAACACTGAGTGTTGATAATGTTAACTCTTTCAAAAGTGTTATTTCAACACTTTTATAGTGCTTCCCATATAAACTCTGAGGGAGTGTTCATTTTAACTCTATGGTAGTTAAATCTACTATCTTAAATTTGTAGTGTGTTGACGGATTTTTTTATTATTATTATTATTATTATTTTATTTATTTTATTATGTTTTTCACTTGCTTTATTTAAGCCATAGTTCAACCAAAAAAGAAAATTCAGCCATAATTAACTGTTCCTTTATTTAATCAGAACCTATCTGAGTTTCTTTCTTCTGTTTTTTATTATTGTTATTTCTTGAAAAATGATTTGGTTGCATGTTGCTGGAGTGTGTTTATGTATCTCTACACACACTCGAGGTCACGCTGAGGTTTAAACGGACAAACAGGAAACAACGCTTCACCACAGGCTTGAGGACACACGTGTCGTGCACTTTACTCCCGCTTGTAGTAAAGTAGTTTAATCTAGTGTTTTACTAAATCAGCTCCTGATACAGCCAGTGCCGTGAGCACGACGGCGCTGTACGTAGGGAAACTTAACCACTAGGCTATTTGTGCCGACGTGTTGAATATTGTTCACAGATGTTTTTACCCTAGGTCAGACTGAACTATGAGTGATAAAACCTATACAAAGAGTCAGGCTTTCATACATTTATTTTCCTTCAGCTTAGTGTTTTTTTCATCAGGGGTCGCCACAGCGGAACGAACCGCCAACTTATCCAGCATATGTTTTACACAGCGAATGCACTTCCAGCTGCAACCCAGTATTGGGAAACATCCATACATATCTGCATTCACACATATACACTAAGGCCAATTTAGTTTATTCATTTCTCCTATACCACATGTCTTTGGACTGTGGGGGAAACCGAAGCACCTGGAGGAAACCCACGCGAACACAGGGAGAACATGCAAACTCCACACACAAATGCCAACTGACCGTGCCAGGGTTTGAACCAGCGACCCTCTTTCTGTCAGGTGACACTGCTACCCACTGCGCCACTGTGTGCCCTGAGTCAAGCATTAAATAGCAAAATTATCTGAACACTTGTTTATTTTTGAGAGATGCTAATGGTCTTATCTGATTCAATGATCTATGCTAAGCTAAGCTAAACTAAAAGTAATTCGACCAGACCCAGAGATTTAAAAATTATAAAACTCAGCTGATTTACTCTATGGGTAGCTGTAAAATGAGTCTATTTTTTTAAAATGGAATGTTCCTTTAAGAGTAAGCATACGGATGCTAATGGTCTAATCTGATTCAATGATCTATGCTAAGCTAAACTAAAATGTTTTAATATGTTGGATTTTAAAATGGTGAAGCTCAACTGTTTATCTATATGTGGAGTACTAAAACGAGTCTTTTTTTTAAAGTGGAGTGTTCCTTTAATAGTGAGCATAAAGATGGTCTAATCCAATTCAATGATCTATGCTAAGCTAAGCTAAACTAAAATAACTCCCGCCAGACACAGAAATTGGTTGAATGGATTAAAGAATGGTTAAACTTACCTGCCCACATAGCAAAGTTTTCTCCGCCCCAGCTCTGGCCCACACAATCAGGTTTTGCTTGGCCCACATGCTGCAGTGAATTACAGTACATGACTGGACCAAATCTGGCTTCCAGACTAGGATCAAACATGGACCATATCTGGGCCAAGTTAATAACTCATAACTGGGCCTGAACTGGGCCAAATAGGTTGGTGTGTCAGGATTGCAACGAAATTGATAAACTGATGAATCATTGCGCTTTAGGTGCACTATGGGTGTGCTTTTTCCTCAAAGCGACCTGATTGGTAGAACTTTTTTCCTTACTCTAAAATAATTTTAAATGTATTTTAAATTTGAGTCAAGACTGGCCAAACTTATGTGGCTTACATATCAATTTTGGGCCAAATACTATATTTTACATCTGGCCCAAATCTTGTGTGCCACCTTAAAGATGGTGCCACCTCTGCCAAACCTGGGCCATGTTTGGCCCACATGCTGTATGCCAGTGCTAGATGAATCATCTGTGTGTTCATCTGTGTAGGAGTACTAAAATTATTCAATTTTTTGAAGCGGAGTGTTCCTTTAAGAGTGAGCATGCTAATGGTCTAATCCGATTCAGTGATCTATGCTAAGCTAAGCTAAAAGTGCTCCCGCCAGACACAGAGATCAGTTGAATGGATTAAAAAAATGGTTAAACTCAACTGTTCATCTGTATGGGGAGTACTAAAATTATTCTATTTTTGAAGTGGTGTTCCTTTAAGAGTGAGCATACAGATGCTAATGGTCTAATCTGATTCAATGGCCTATGCTAAGCTAAGCTAAAAGTGCACCCTCCAGACCCAGAGATTGGCTAAATAGATTCAAAAATGGTACAATTCAACGGTTTGTCTATATGGGGAGTACTAAAATGAGTTTTTTTTAAAGTGTGCCTTTAAAACTGAGCATAAAGATGCTAATGGTCTAATCTGATTCAATGATCTATGCTAAGCTAAGCTAAAAGTGCACCCGCCAGACACAGAGATCGATTGAATGGATTAAAAAATGGTTAAACTCAACTGTTCATCTTTATGGGGAGTACTAAAATGATTCTATATTTTGAAGTGGAGTGTTCCCTTAAGAGTGAGCATACAAATGCTAATGGTCTAATCCGATTCAATGATCTATGCTAAGCTAAGCTAAAAGTGCACCCACCAGACACAGAGATTGGCTAAATAGATAAAAAAATTGTAAAATTCAACTGTTTGTCTATATGGGGAGTACTAAAATGAGTTTTTTTAAAAGTGGAGTGTTCCTTTAAAACTGAGCATAAAGATGCTAATGGTCTAATCTTATTCAATGACCTATGCTAAGCTAAGCTAAAAGTGCACCCTCCAGACACAGAGATTGGTTAAATCGATTCAAAAATGGTAAAATTCAACGGTTTGTCTTTATGGGGAGTACTGAAATTAGTTTTTTAAAGTGGAGCGTTCCTTTAAAACTGAGCATAAAGATGCTAATGGTCTAATCTGATTCAATGATCTATGTTAAGCTAAGCTAAAAGTGCACCCGCCAGACACAGAGATTGGCTAAATAGATTCAAAAATGGTACAATTCAATGGTTTGTCTATATGGGGAGTACTAAAATGAGTCTATTTTTTGAAGTAGAGTGTTCCTTTAAGAGTGAGCATACAGATGCTAATGGTCTAATCTGATTCAATGATCTATGCTAAGCTAAGCTAAAAGTGCTCCCGCCAGACACGGAGATCGGCTAAATAGATTCAAAAATGGTAAAATTAAACTGTTTGTCCATATGGGGAGTACTAAAATGATTCTATTTTTTGAAGAAGAGTGTTTCTTTAATAAAGATGCTAATGGTCTAATCCGATTCAATGATCTATGCTAAGCTAAACTTAAAGCGCTCCCACCAGACCCAGAGATCAGTTGAATGTAATCAAGAATGCAAAAATACTACTGTTTATCTAGATGGGGAGTACTTAAATGAGTCTACCCTTTTTTTGTGAAGTGTTTCTTTAAGAATGAGCATACAGATACGTGTCAAGGAATGATCAGACTCTAGTACATTCTGTGTTTAATCAAGCCCCGACAGGCTGAACACACCTTTAGCCACAAAGAGGAATTCTCTCGTTTCTTTCTTTCTTTTCTCTCCTCAGTATCTCTTTTCTGATCTCAGGTTTCATGGCAGTAGGCGGGATGGATTTGGGAGCACGTGTAGCCGCCTGACTCACAGATCCGGAATGGATAGACGGCAGGAATGAAAGCCAGGAAAACCAGGAAAACCAGGTGGTTCGCGTGCACAGGGAGAGTATATGTGTTTGCTGCGTGGGAGTCCAAACATAAACCGTATTGTGTATTTAAATTTGTGGTTGTGGAGTATAAGTGGCTTTTTTATGAGGGTTGGAGAGGAAGTGAATCGGGGAATCTCCCACAGTGCTTCCTTGTGGGTTGCAGGCCACAGCTTTAGACGGGTCATACACGTGTAAACATACAGTATAATACGAATAATGAAACAGTGCCTTTATATACACTGTAAAAAGATATTGGTTACTGAACAATTTCTGTATTTTGTGATTCACAAGTGTTTGTTTACGGTTGTGAATTGCAGAATGGGATGTTGATCTCTGCTCTGTCGACTTTTGATGTGGAAAATTCAACTCTGAAGTTTAACAAAGTGACTTTTGTTGACATTTCAGTCATTTGAAATAATATAATGTATATATATATATAGAGAAAATGTATAAAGAAATAAGTCAGAAAATGTATTGGCAGCTTATTTCAAGGCTTTTGTAGCGTAATATACAATACAAACTCTGACAATATAGCACTTTAAACTGTTAAAAATGTCAATAAAAGTTACTTTTTCAAACTTTGAGGTTAAAAGTTGTTGGAAGAAAGATCAAGCTCTCATAATGCAGTTCAAAAGCATAAACAAACAGGGAAAAATAAAAACATGAATCACAAAATACAGAAAACTGCTAATTTATGGATCTTTTTTACAGTGTAGCGAATGTAATTTTGTTTATTGACCTTATGGTAACACTTTAAAATAATGATCCATTGTTCATGTAAGTAAATACATTAACATTAACTAAACAATGAACACACATTTATTACTGTATTTATTCATCTTCGTTTATGCTAGTTGTTTAAAAAATCTTTAAAAATTGTTGAACTATAATTCAAAATATATTAAATACGTTAGTAAATACATTAACTAACAGACCATTATATTTCCTCACCTTGGAATTATAAGGTTCTATCTGCGTTCTGAATGATTTTGAGATATTGAGCTTCAAAGTTTTTGCTTTCCATAGCAAACAGTATGTGTGTAACATTAGCTTTTTAAATAAAAAGGCTTAAAATGTAAACAACTTATTAAAAAAGCATCCCATAATGTAAATAAGTTGTCAATTAATAAGAATATGCCAATAGCAAATTTTGTTTGTAGAAGACTTTCTTCAGGAGAAAAAATACAAAATTTCTTTACTCTGTTAAACATCAGATTGCAAATATTTGATTAAGTATAAAAGATTCACAGGAGGCCTTATCATTTTGCACTTATTGCATCTTTATTGCAGAGAGAGTTCTTTTAAAATCCATGGACTGACAGAAAATGAAAAGTCGCTATTTTCTAGGAGCCAATATATTCAGGAAATATGTTACTTCAGGTGTAATAACCTTCCGACTTTGCTGCTATACCATGCTGCAGGATATTACGCAACTCCTGAAAACAGGCCACCACCCTGAACTGGTCACTAAAAGGTTGTTTGAGGAGCTAAAAAAATCTGACTCCACCCCACCCTCACAAGCCCTAAGGAAGCAATAAGTAATTTATACATACATTAAAAAATATATATATTGTTTACTTTTTCAAACTACTTAATTTAAAATGACCTGAAACAACACAATTCTTGAGATTTCATTGGGACAACTCAATTTTTTATGTTCAATCTATAAGTTTGTTAAAAGTGTTGTTAATCGATATGTGTTGGGACAACATAAATGAATCATGTGGAACCCTTGCATTTTTTTACAGTGTAGTCATACCTGTGACATTACTATCCTTAGAATTTAAAGAATGCAAAGAAATTTAGGAGAAACTTAAATAAAATTGTAAAAAATCCAGAGGAGCGGTTTTAAAGTGTTCAAAGTATTTTACTAATAAATATGATACTTTTTATCATAACTATTGATTTTACAATGTATCATTCATGCAAATACTATATGCTAGAAAGTAGAGCTCATACGAGTCCATCACATGACAAAATTTTTATTTTTTTAAATCATTTTTTTATAGTTCACCACATATTATTCCTTCATTTTCCTTCAGCTTAGTCCCTGATTATCAGGGGTCACCAGTAGAACGAACCACCAAATATGTTTTACTTAGCGAATGCCCTTCCAGCCACAACCCAGTACTGGGAAACACCCATACACACTCATTCACAGACACACACTTAGGCATGGGACGATAACCGTTTTCAAGGTATACCGCGATATGTAAAAGTCAAGGTTTTCAAACTGTCAAATATTTCTGCCATACCGAGTAAGAATTTTTTTTGTTTACATTTTTTGTTTGTTTTTGAGGTGTAAATTGTAAAGACATCTGTGTTTTTTAAACAAAAGAAGACAGCAGAGTCAGTGATTCACTTGAATTATTCAGCCTTGAATTATTCAGCATTTTAAAAGTTTCTCAAAATAAAATATATTGTGTTCAAAGGGGAAAAAGGGTTTTGTTTGTAAGCCAGACATTTAAAATAATATATTTTAGAGCAGTAATCACAATACCATCCTACCGTGAATCCGTGATATTTTTTATCCAAGGTTATCACACCGTCAGAATCTTATATCAGCCCATGCCTACGACACACTCATATTCTACAGCTAATTTACTTTATTCAATTCACCTATAGCGCATGTCTTTGGACTCTCTGGGAATCCGGAACACCTGGAGGAAACCCAAGCCAACACGGGGAGAACATGCAAACTCCACACAAAGCTACCAACTGGCTCAGCCTGGACTTGAACTAGCGACCTTCTTGCTGTGGGGCGACAGTGCTAACCACTAGGCCACCGTGGCGCCCCAAATATATAATTAGTTTATATTTAATCTTACACCTAACTCAGGGTTTAAAAACAGTGAAGGCTGTTTGGTTTTGCTAGACATCGTAATGCTGATGGAAAGCAGACAGAACAGCATCTCTAAACCGCTGACCTCATTTTACATGACTTTTTAATTTCCCCATTTATTTCCTCTCCAATCTCCAAATAAGGATATGACACATCCGACTGACACAACGCTGCATTTCCACTTAAAAGTCATTCATAACATGTGTCATTTAGATTTAGTTATTAATAAGTCATTGAGATTTTGTGGACCTCTTGACCTCATACGTGACTGTTGATGATCTAGTAAATTTCTCGATGTACTTCCGCTCTAATTTCCATCTATAAATAAAGATATGTTGCATTCATCTGAGAAAACACCGTATTTCCCCAATAAAACTCATTCATTTGGTCCTTTTAATGACGTGTCACTGAGATTTAGTTATTTTAATGAGGTGTTTCGCCTGACAAGTTCCCTTTTAACGACTGATTTAGTCATTAAATAATACTTCTGACCCATTTTTTTTCTTTAGAGAACATATTTAAAATGTTTACATTCTGCAGTGCTTGTTATATAGTGTAATATGACAAAGAACACAAAGCATTTTATAACTATAACTTGGTTCCCTCACACATTTTAATATCCACAAGGCTCATAAAAGTGTCCATGATACATAACAGTTAATATTACAATGATTATCTTAGGGTTTATACAATAAAGTCAATATTTTAAAGTAGCTTAATATCTGGATCACATCAATATTTCTTTTAAGAACCAGCAGAATCTGCAAAAGTGTTTGTAATATACAACACGTATACTGTATTATTATGTTTTTAATTGATTGTTAGTGTTTTTTTTTAGTAGCACTGCATTGTAAAGCAGTTTAAGGACTTTCTTTTTAAGCAGTAAATCTAGATCTTGGCATATTTTAAAGATATCTGATATCTATAAACATAATCATGGCCAAAGTGGAAAACAACACAAAACAATATTGGGATTATTGTGTTAATTGTGTATATCATGGCACCATACATCAATGATCATGGTTATCATAAATTGTTATATTGATTAGTGTTGTTGATATAATGATGATTATTGCAAGGACTCTAATCTGGACTCCAAATATTCACATTATGTTATGACTTCTATTAAATCTACACACGTTTAAATGTATTTATAGCGTAAGTAAGCATAAATTGTTAACGTATTTATAATTTAATATTCAACGTCATCAATCTGTTTAAAAATATTTCATTTTTTTTTAAAGGAAGCTTAATGTTATAGGTTATAGTGTAATATACAACATGACATTTTTTTAATCATTAGAATTTTAAATGAAGCATAAATTGTTCACGCATTAATAGTGCACTGTAAAAATGTAACGACAACAAATATTTGACGCTGCTTTAACCTATTTTAAAAAATTAATCCGGTTTCAGCAAGATTTTTTAAAGTTATGCAAAGTTTAACTTGATATTTATAGTCAGTTTGATTAATGTAAGTTGAGATGACTTGAAAAGTTCATTTGATTCAGCTAAACAATAAGGCAGGGATGATTACTTTAGCGTATGATATACAACACAATATAAATCATGTTTTATATATATATTTCTAACTTGAATGAAGTAAGTTGAGATGACTTGAAAAGTTCATTTGATTCAACTAAACAAGGCAGCAATAATTACTCTAGCGTATGATATAAAACACAATATAAATCATGTTTTTTATATATATATTTCTAACTTAAATGTTTAAAATTGCCACCAAGAAACCATTTGTCAGAAAGTTTGGAAGGAAAAAAGAGGAAGAAAAAAGAAGACAATGGAAAAGTACAGCTGAGGTTGCAAATATCAATTTATTTCACAATAACTCAATAACAAAATAAATAAGTAAATAACATCAATAAATAGCATTAAATAATAAATAGCTAACATTAACAAGTACTTCATACATATGTTCACACACACTGGAAATCGTCAATATGAGATTCAAGTATATTTCAGCGTTCAGTAACACAAACGATCATCGCGACAGTCAGACGTTCTCGTTCAGACTTATATATATAGAAAATATAAAAACTGCTCTACTTGTGAGGTTATGCTAAACATCTACCCTTCAAGTGAAGCATATTCAAGTAAGCTAAACATAAAACCGTTCAAGTGTCATTCCGTAAGCTTTTTGTTCGTCATTCAAGTCCATCAGACGTCTCCTCAGTTTGTGTTTACTTCACTTCGCTCTAAAACAATTCAGTCTTACAGTTTTGAGCACCACAGGAGCTCGTTTTTTCCATTAAGACTTGGATTAAGAAGTCCACAGACTTGTTTAAGAGTTCATTCAGTTTTCACTACCAAGTCTATGATAGACTGGATAGAGAAGAGCCACCACATATCCGTTTCTCCGGCTCTGCTGCTGCTGGTAGATCGCGCTGAAATCCTCCTCTTCCCATACGGAGCTGGGGCATGTAGTGTTCAGGAGCCAGAAATTGTTCACTTTCTCCCCGCTCCGAGAGCTGGAGGACTCGTACGGCATCTGGTTGAACTCCTCGTTGCAGTTGCTCATCATTTGTTTAGCTTGCTCTTCGGCAGACTGGAAAGGGAGCACGTTATATGCAGACGCCTCAGTCTGCGGAGTCTCCACGGATCCCTCCTCGGTGTAGATCTGCATGAAAACCACCATGCATAAAATGAGCAGCCAGCGTTTAACCGGGCTCTTTTCGGCTGGTGGGAGATATTTGCGCACTTTGGCTGGGTACATGACCCTTGTGTTCCTCTTGCGCGGCCGGACTGGAGCTCCGCGCTGCGGGAACGCGGGCTGCTGCGGCTCCGGGATCCGCTCAAAAGTGAAGATTTCCGGCTCGGTGTTGCGCGGCATCATCGGTCTGAAGCCGAACTGCGTTTGTTGCGGCTGGAAGAAGGTGGTTGATGGTAATGTGAAAATCAGACTGTCTGATCTGGTCAGCATTGTTAGTTCAGGTCGGTTCCAGAATGCGCTATTTGCTCTGTGTCTCTGGATCGCAAAAGTGACTTCTCTAACTTCAGAGTGAGGTCTATATATTTTGGTTTTAAGAGACGCCCATAGAGAAAGCCACACCCTTCGGAAAACAGTGGGTTTTTACGCAAAAAGTACAAGATTTTAGACTAATGTGAGAGGTTAAGGTTAGATAGTGTCGTTGAGAGCAATGAAGAGCATGAGAGGTTATAAGAAATTAAAAACAAAAAAAAAACGCATTTTTATAAACCAAACGTCGTTGGATCACTTTAAGTATCACATAGTTGTTTTTAAAACGAACTAATTTTGTTTTATTTTTCTATCTAATCTAAATGTGTGAATAATATAATGATTTTAAGACTGTTAGCTGTTTATATTTTACTTTTATTTATTTTCTAAAAATGTAATTTATTAGCTAAAACTCATTAAAATTACACCCTTCAGTTTGATGGAAAATATTGGGTTTAACAAAAAAACTATAAGGTGTTAGAATAATGTGAGAGGTTAAGGATAGAGAAGATCGCAGAGAGAGCCGTGAA
>CAIGQQ010029922.1:3286334-3301705 GCA_903798035.1 Danio albolineatus | reverse complement strand
TGTAATTGATTAGTTTTTAGAATAAAAAACCTCATACACTTAAGTTGATGAAGTTTTTGTTCCTCGCCGCTGTCGCCACTGGTTTGCTTGGTTTGGGACTTGTAGAGCTGCGCATCAATGGATTAATCTTTAGTGTTTGGACTTTCAGCAGTGAAATTAAACCACACTGAACTGAACTAAACTGAACTCTGATCTCTGAAAACTAGACTTTACTAGAACTTCTATGTGAAGCTGCTTTGACAATCTACACTGTAAAAGCGCTATAGAAACAAACATGAATTGAAATTAAATTGAAAAACTTAAAAACAAATATACCGACACAAACACAATCCACCATGATCAACAAAACAAACATATCTGCACTCAACTCGAAAACAAAAAATGATTTCGACCAGTTTAATTTGGGGGCGGGATGAAAAAATGCTTAAATTCAACCACAACGTCCTCAGTGTCAATATCAGGAGTCTATAGACACAGTTACAGTATGTTCAATGGTTTATCCAACAACACAACATTTATTCATTCTCCTTCGTCTTAGTCCCTTATGTATCAGAGGTCGCCACAGCGGAATGAACCACCAACAATTCCAGCATATGTTTTACACAGCGGATGCCTTTCCAGCTGCAACCCAGTACTGGAAAACACCCGCACACTCTCACATTCACACACACACTCATACATTACGGCCAGTTTTATTTAATTTATCTATAGCGCATGTCTTTGGACTGTGGGGGAAGGCGGAAAGAAAACCCACACCAACGAGGGGCGATCATGCAAACTTCATACAGAAATGCCAACTGGCCCAGCTGGGACTCAAACCAGTGACCTTCTTGCTGTGAGGTGACAGTGCTAACCACAACAACACATTATTTGAAATGGGTTTTTTTCTCCTTTGTGTGCAAACGTATTGTAAATCTCCAAACGCTACAGAGAGTGAACAGAAATAGCAAGCTCCTGTTGTGGCACCATGGGTGAAGACATGCAAATGAGGGGGCTAATGAATTAATTATTAATTTAAAATAAGATCTTCAACCTAAATCATTGAGTAAATGAAAATAGAGCAATTGGTTTTTCCACATGCTTGCAAAAAATACGCTGAAAAAAGTTATAGATCACATTTAAGCCACACGTTTCTTCAAAATTGCTCACTGCTGCTTGCCTCGACAGGCTAATGATTTAATATTAAAATACATTTCTTGACAAGGAAATGAATAATTCTGTTGTATTCTATTGTAAGATTAAGATCTGTAATGGATCAATGACCGAGTGACAAAAAAGAAAAGAAATCAAGATAGTTGTTGCAATGCAACTATCACACCTTTTGTCTTCATGGCAGATGTAAACACTTCAGGAGAAATCGTGAAGTCATTTTAATTCTGGCTTTTCCGCTCTTGACTGTAAATGTATGATAAAAACCACACGTAGATCATTTGAATGAGTTTCAGGGGTTTTGACACCCGCAGCAGGTGTTACTTATGCTGTTGTCTTTTCTGAACAGGTGTTTTTGGCTCCTGTTTTCACAGTGACGTAATGCTGACTGCTGGATTTCAGGTAAATGTAATGTCTGATTGTGAGTGATTAGTGAAGTCTTTTTCTTTCATTTTTTTATATATAATTTAATTAAATTTAAAATGTTTCAAGCTTAGTTACACTCACCGGCCACTTTACTAGTACCGGGTTGGACCGCCTTTTGCCTTCAGAACTGCCTTATTCCCTCATGGCATAGATTCAACAAGGTACTGGAAATATTCCTCAGAGATTTTGCTCCATATTGACATGATGACATCACACAGTTGCTGCAGATTTGTCGGCTGCACATCCATGATGTGAATCTCCCATTCCACCACATCCATAGGTGCTCTATTGGATTGAGATCTGGTGTCTGTGGAGGTCATTTGAGTACAGTGAACTCATTGTCATGTTCAAGAAACCAGTCTGAGATGATATGTGCTTTATGACTTATTCTAGCCATCTTAAAATGGGAACACTGTGGTCATAAAGGGATAGACTTGGTCAGCAACAATACTCAGGTAGGCTGTGGCGCTGACACGATGCTCAATTAGTACTAATGGGCCCAAAGTGTGCCAAGAAAATATCCCCCACACCATTACACCATCACCTCCAGCCTGAACCACTGATACAAGGCAGGATGGATCCATGCTTTCATGTTGTTGATGTCAAATTTTGACCCTACCATCCGAATGTCGCAGCAGAAATGGAGACTCATCAGACCAGGCAACGTTTCTTGTCCAATTTTGGTGAGTCTGTGCGAACTGTAGCCGCAGTTTTCTGTTCTTAGCTGACAGGAGTGACACCCGGTGTGATCTTCTGTAGCCCGTCTGGCACCAACAGCCATGCCACATTCAAAGTAACTGAAATCACCTTTCTTCCACATTCTGATGCTCAGTTTGAACTGCAGCAGATCGTCTTGACCATGTCTACATGCCTAAATGCATTGAGTTGCTGCCATGTGATTGACTGATTAGATATTTGCGTTAACGAGTAGTTGGACAGGTATCCTTTGCCAGTAAGTGTATATATGTATATATAGTATATATATAATATGTGTGTGTGAGTGTGCGTGTGTGTGTGTGCATATATATAATTATTATTTTGGCATGCTAATTTGAGTTCTTTTAAAGGTCTTTAAGTATTATTTACACACTCATATTGTTTTTATAGCTCGTCTTCCAATAGTAATTCAGTTTTTTTATTTAGGTTAGTTTTATTTTAATGTACAAACATGTAACATTTTACATTTTAGAATTATTCAAGACTATTATGAATAAATAACAAATGAAATTATTTATAACACAAATTTAAATATGTAAATATAAATATATATATAGATTTTGATTTATAAGTGTTCTACATAGAAAGTATTTTTAAAAAATATGATTATTTACATTTTATTTAATGCATATCAAGTTTTTTTACATGCTGTTTTTATGGAAAAAAAATGAATTGATACTTTTATTATAGTTCTTACTGCACACAAAGAATTGTATAGATAATTCAGTTCATATTGACATACGTCATCTTTATTAATAGAGATGAATTCAGACATTGTTCTCGCAATGATCATTAACACAGAAGTCATGTATTAGCACACATCTAGGAGGGGCAGGAGGATTTAATGGGAAACTTGTCATAAAAGTAGACATATATCTTTCTTCACAGATGCCTGAGGGGTGTCAGATCATGAGCGTATACAGAAAACAGAGAGGTCATGTCTCCATTATGTGAGTCTACATGAGTGTAATCGTGTTTGTGTCATTGTGTGTCATTGTAATGATACTAATGATTGTGTGGTTCAGTCATAGGCTGCGTTCGAAATCACTTTCTTTCATTTATAGTATGTTAAAACAGCACACGAGCCTAGTTGTGTGATTGAATTCATAGTATTCGAAAACAGTACACGAGTAGTACCTGGATGACCTAATTCCGGCGAGATTCTGAAGTGCGCATCTGATAGACGCTACGCTATCCCATGATGCCTCATGAGACAATTCATTAATGGTAGTAAAGCGATGCGACTGACGCTGGTAGGTCACATGATAATGATGGCATATTATATAGGACATACTTTTGTAACAGTCAAATGGTAAACTCAAATGTACTCTACTCGAGAAGTAGGAGATTTCGGTCGCAGCCATACAGTCGGCCATACAAAATAATCAAACGATAAAGCTAATGGCCTTAACTACTACACTATAAATTTTAAAAAAAAAAAAAAAAAAAAAAAAAAATATATATATATATATATATATATATATATATATATATAAATTCCGGGAGCAGAGATGCCAGAAAAAAACACACACAAAATAACAGTGGTTAAATTACAGAAATTTACCATGATATTATGGACTTAAAATGACTGAAATTTATTTACATTAAAATTCAGGTAAACTTTTGTAATTTAACATCCATTATTTTACAGTAAATTTCTGTAATTTTACATCCGTTACTTTACGGTAAATATCTGTAATGTTACGGCCATTACTTTACGGTAAATTTCTGTAGTTTTACGAATGTAACTTTACGGTAAATTTCTGTAATTTTATGACCATTACTTTGCGGTAAATGTCTGTAATTTTACGGCTGTTATTTTACGGTAAATTTCTGTAATTTTACGGCTGTTACTTTACGGTAAATTTCTGTGATTTTACGGCCATTTGCGGTAAATTTCTGTAATTTTCTGGCCGTTATTTTACGGCATTTACTTTACGGTAAATTTCTGTAATTTTACGGCCATTACTTTGCGGTAAATTTCTGTAATTTTACAACCGTTACTTTACGGTAAATATCTGTAATTTTACGGCATTACTTTGCGGTAAATTTCTGTAATTTTATGGCCATTAATTTACAGTAGTTACTTTACGGTAAATTTCTGTAATTTTACGAATGTAACTTTACGGTAAATTTCTGTAATTTTATGGCCATTACTTTGCGGTAAATTTCTGTAATTTTATGGACGTTATTTTACGGTAAATTTCTGTAATTTTATGGCCGTTACTTTACGGTACATTTCTGTAATTTACCATCCGTTATTTTACGGCAGTTACTTTACAGTAAATTTCTGTAATTTTACGAATGTTACTTTACGGTTAATTGCAGTAATTTTACGGCCGTTACTTTACGGAACATTTCTGTAATTTTACAGCCGTTACTTTACGGTACATTTCTGTAATTTTCAGATAATAAT
The DNA here is from genome assembly GCA_903798035.1 of Danio albolineatus. NCBI lineage: Eukaryota > Metazoa > Chordata > Actinopteri > Cypriniformes > Danionidae > Danio > Danio albolineatus. The sequence continues at coordinate 3,296,997 of CAIGQQ010029922.1, read as the reverse complement.
TTGAATCTGTCTACGCCGTCTACAGTAGACAAATACTTGAATTGATACATTTATGTGGACAGCAAAACTTTAGATAATTTCTACTCTTTTCTTTTTGCTCAATAACATCAAATTACGTCGGACACGTGAGTCATGTTTTCTTTCATCTCGTGTAAATACGGTGAACTGGGGGGCCCTGAGTACCACCACAGAAGGAAAGGTCCAAAATTAATCTCGCAGGGTATTATTATCTGTGGGGGTGATATAAATATAAACCTACAACCTGACTTAGATTCATCCTTCGGAAAATTAGCGCAATTATGAATGATATTGGCATAATTGATATATGGAGAGACTTGTATCCACATACAAAAGATTATACACACTTTTCTGCCCCGCATAATACTTACATTAGGATTGATTATTATCTTATGTTTAAAACAGACAGAGCCAGAGTTATGAGTTGTGATATTGGAACTAGAGACATTAGTGATCATGCTCCAGTTTATTTAAAACTACAACTAAATAATAAATACAAAGATATCTTGTGGAAATTTAACCTGAACCTACTTAATAATCCATCTTTTAAATTACATATTTAAAATGAGATTCACACCTATTTATAAAATAATGATAATGAAGAGGTCACTGCTCCTATACTGTGAGATGCTGCTAAAGCAGTATTAAGAGGGAAAACTAAAGCATTTGCTTCACTAAACAAGAAACTCCGCAACAGGAATTAAACAAATTACAGCGTCAACAAAAATCAATAGAAAAAGAACACAAGATTTATCAAAACCCAAAAATATTAAAACAAATTTAAAAAGTACAAAGTGAAATTAATATGCTGTATATTCAAGAGGTCGAGAAAAAAATATCATTCTCCAAGCAAAAATATTCTGAAAGTGGCTCTAAATTTATGAAAATATTTGCATGGAAAATAAGAAAACAACAAGCAGACCAAACAATACAATCAAAGATCCTGTGACCAATATAATACAAAACAAACAAGAGAATATTCAAGATATATTTGAAATATTTTACAAAAAATTATATTCTAAAATGCCTGAAGATAAAAACAAAGAAATTGACATTTTTCTTGACAAGTTGGAATTACCAACACTAACTGAAGAGCAAAAATGATACTGTAGATTTTAAAAGGTCTCTGTGGGATTGATATGTTATGAGAAGAGTAATTAACAACAGAATTAAATTCTTTGGGTGAACTAACCTTTTATTTAAGCAACAAAATAAAGTCTTTACACTGAAAAATGTACATTTGCTGTTTGTTCAAACTACTACTTTAAATGAGCTGAAATAACACAATTCTTGAGTTTTTTTTAATTCCCTCATGTTGTCTGTTGTTTTAACAGTTTATGTGGAAATAATATCCAAAGGTGTACCTTCCAAATTCACAACATTTGAACCTTATTTAGTGTATTTGCAAAGTTAATTAAATATCTGAAAGTGATGTCTGAGAATTTTTGAGGATTAATTAGGCACTCAGAGAAAAATATATTTCCACGCAGTATTTATTTGGTTAATGATGCAATGATGCATGCTTAGCTGTCTCTGTAATGATAGATTATAAAAGGTCTCAGCACATCGAAATGATACGAGGGTGAGCAATTAATAACAGAATGACAATCTTTGTGTGAACTAACCCTTTATTTACAATAAGTACCAAAATGAACTTTACATTCAAATAAAATGACATTTGCTGCTTGTTCAAATTATTTATTTAAAATGAGCTGAGGAAACACAAATCTTGTGTTTTTTTAAGGGGACAACTTAATTGTTTTATGTTCAATCCACTTACATTTTTAAAAACGAATAAGTTGCTGGGTTCCACACAAATGTGAAACCCAGGAGTTTTTTTACAGTGTATGTGGAAATAAAATTCAAAGGTGTACCTTTAAAAACTCACAACATTTGTCCCTTATTTACTGACAGTGTATTTGCAAAGTTAATAAAATATCTGAAAGTGATGTCTAAGACTTCATTTGAGGATTAATTTGGCACTCAGAGAAACATACAATTCACATACAGTATTTATTTGATTATTGATGCTTGCTTAGTTGTCTCTGTAATGATCATACATGGATTTTAAAAGGTCACTGGGAATTGAAATTATATGAAGGGGTGAGTAATTAACAACATAATTAAAATTTTAGGGTGAACTAACCCTTTTTAAGGAACTTTATTTAGCGAACTCTTTACACTAAATAAAATGACATTTGCTGTTCGTTGTTACTTATTCAAAATGAGCTGAAACAACACAATTTTGAGTTTTTTTTCCCTTCGGGGTGGGGGGGACTTAATTTTTTCATGTTCAATCTACTTAAATTTGTGAAAACTAATAAGTTAACTTAATTCCTTCATGTTGTCCCAACACAAATGTGGAACCTAGCATTTTTGTATGTAGATTTAAGATCTACAGGTGTACCTTCCAAATTTCACAACATTTGTACCTTATTTACTGTGAGTGTAATCGCAAAGTTAACAAAATATCTGAAAGTGATGTCTAAGATTACTTGAGGATTAATTAGGCACTCAGAGAAAAAATAGATTTACATATTTATTTGGATAATGATGCATGATTAGTTGTCTCTGTAATGATCACACACAGATCTTAAAAGTTCTCCAAGGATTGAAATGATATGAGGGGGAGTAATTAATAACAGAATTTAATTGTTTTGTGTGAATAAACCCTCATTTAAGTACCAAAATGAACTCTTTATGTGCAAATAAAATATGATGGTGTAATTTTCAAAACTCACAACATTTGTCCCTTTTTTACTGAGAGTGTATTTGCAGTTAATAAAATATCTGAAAGTGATGTCTAAGATTTAATTTGAGGATTAATTAGGCACTCAGAGAAACCTATATTCAGAATTAATTCGATTATGCTGTAGATTTTAAAAGGTCTGAGAGGATTGAAATTAAGTGAATTGAGTGAATTAACCCTTTGTTTAAGTACCAAAACGAACTTTACACTCAAATAAAATGACATTTGCTGTTTGTTCAAGCTACTTATATTAAATGAGCTGAAGGAACACAATTCTTGTGTTTTTTTTAGGGGACAACTTACGTTTAATCCAGTTATATTTGTAAAAACTAATCAGTTAACTTAATTCCTTCATGAACCCAGTAAAGGCATACCTTCCAAAACTCACATTTGTACCTTATTTACTGAGAGTGTTTTTGCAAAGTGAATAAAATATCTGAAAGTGATGTCTAAGACTTCATTTGAGGATTAATCAGGCACTTACATATTTATTTGGTTAATGATGCATGCTTGGTTGTCTCTGTAATGATCACACACAGATTTTTAAAGGTCTCCATTGATTGAAATTATATGAGGGGGAGTAATTAATAATAGAATTTAATTGTTTTGTGTGAATACACACTCATTTAAGTACCAAAATGAAGTCTTTATGTGCAAATAAAATATAATAGTGTAATTTTCAAAACTCACAACATTTGTCCCTTATTTACTGACAGTGTATTTGCAGTTAATAAAATATCTGAAGGTGATGTCTAGGATTTTATTTGAGGATTAATTAGGCACTCAGAGAAACATGCATTATTTATTTGATTATTGATGCATGCTTAGTTGTTTCTGTAATGATCATACATTCTGTAGATTTTAAAAGATCTCAGGGGATTGAAATAAACCAAGGGTAAGTATTTAATGACAGAATTACAATTTTTGGGGTGAACTAACCCTTTGTTTAAGTACCAAAACAAACTTTACACTCAAATAAAATTGCATTTGCTGTTTGTTCAAGCTACTTATTTAAAATGAGCTGAAGAAACACAATTCCTGTGGTTTTTAGGGGACAACTTGATAGTTTTTACAAATTTAAGGATTGAACATGAAACTAAGTTAACTTAATTCCTTCATGAACCCAGCAAAGGCATACCTTCCAAAACTCACAACATTTGTACCTTATTTACTGAGAGTGTTTTTGCAAAGTTAACAAAATATCTGAAAGTGATGTCTAAGACTTCATTAGAGGATTAATCAGGCACTCAGAGAAACATATATTCACATGCAGTATTTATTTGGTTAATGATGCATGCTTAGTTGTCTTTACAATGATCATGCATTGATTTTAAAACAAACAGAATACTCAACACATCCAGATGGTGGCATTTTACATCACTGCACAGTAATGTTACCCTTTATGAACACACACATACTGTATTACACACACTTTGCCGTCAATGACAGAAGCATTTCCAGACACACACACAGTCTGAGAGTCTGAGAGCCGCGCTGTGTGCATCCGAGGCAGTTTCTCGTTCAGTGAATCATCACTTTCCCCTACGCTGACGTGCCTCTGCATATCAGGTTACAGGACCCCAGAGCACGCCGCTTTAACCGGAAACCCAGTCCAGCCCAGACGAGTTTATTCAGCCCGAAAAAAAGTGCCTTTTCTTTTTTTCCGTGCGTGCTTCGCATAGCGCTGTTGCATTTGGCACTGGCCTCAGAAACAGCTCCTCATTTCCCAGTACAGGTTGCATGAGTTTTCAGACTTCCAGCATTGAGTCACGTCCACTTCCGAGGGCCCCTGAACGAAGGGTTGCTCCTCCAGCATGCAGTGATCATCCTGGGGGCGTTCTGGGACGCCCTGAGAGTCTCCAATCCCTTCCTCCGTGTAGATTTGCAGGAAGAGCAAAGCAGAAAATAGGAGCAACCAACGCCTGGCAGGATCAGACTTCTCTTTTGGTAGAATCTTCTTCAATCCCGGAGGGTAAAGCACTCGCCTGGGACGAACTTTTGGGAATTTTGGAGGCATTGAAAGCGAATTCTTTCTTTCTCCAATATGTTCTGTGCTGAAATAAGCATGATTTGAGCATGCAGAGCACATATTTATTTAGTGTGAGTCTTCTTGAAGTCTTGAAAAAACAAAACGGTTCAATTTTTGTCCAACAGACAATATGTATTATTTCTCCTCACTTCATGTCTGTCTTATATAGACACACTTGAGATGGGTGTAACCTGCACACCTAAGGTTTCTGGACCCGCCTTGAGTGCGGTTGATTGGTTCTCGTGTTATTTTTAGTCTGTTTACCTTTGCGACCTTCTTCTCTTTGACAAGGGAAGCCCTGACAGTCCGCGACATGCCATACATACCAGCTTACTAATTTACTGTTTAACTTGCTGCCACACATAAGCAGATAACTACTCAAGCGTGTTGCTTCAGATGCTGATTAATATCATAATAACGTGACATTTTTGCGGCTTTTCAAATTAGTGTGTTTTCAAATACGCCTTGGCGCAACATCCTAAGGGGGCAGACAAATCTGAATGCTCCTTCTTAATTTTTGTGCGCACTGTAAAAAATATCCGTAAATTAGCAGTTTTCTGTATTTTGTGATTCATTTTTTTTATTTTTCCTGATTTATTTATGCTTTTAAACTGCATTTTGAGATCTTGATCATTCTTCCAACAACTTTTAACCAGTGGTGGAAAGAGTACTGAAAAATCATACTCAAGTAAAAGTACCATTACTTGCCCAAAAATGTAGTCCAAGTTGAGTAAAAGTATCTGTAGTAAATAATACTCAAAGTATGAGTAAAAAGTAGATCTTTTAAAAGTACTCAAGAGTAGTGAGTATTACGCTGTGAAATGCGTTTACAGAATGTTACGTTAACACATCCCTGCACAAACAACATGTAGTGTATTTAGGGATCTTCCTATTTTTATTCGTTCCTTCCAACCTTCAATTTTTTGTTTGTTCTCTCCTTCCTTCATTCATTCATTAGTTCCCTCCTTCCTTCAGTCACTCGTTCGTTCGTTATATTTTTGTTCCTTCCTACATTAGGTGCCTTTTGTTCATTCATTTGTTTGTTCGTTCCTTCCTTCCTTAGTTTGTTCGGTCCTTCTTTGAATTCTTCATTCGTTTGGTCCTTCCTTCTTTCCTCCCTTCATTTGTTTGCTCATTCTTTCTTTTATTGTTTGTTCCTTCCTTCATTGGGTCCTTTGTTCATTCGTTCGTTCCTTCTTCCTTAGTTTGTTCAGTCCTTCCTTGAACCCTTCATTTATTTGGTTCTACGATCCTTCCTTCCATTCCTTGTTCGGTCCTTCCTTTTTTTTGGCCCTTCCTTCCATTCTTCATACGTTCAATTTAGTGATTGTTAAGGGCTTGTTTGGTGATTTTGGTCATCATACAGTCGACATCCATCATTTTCAGTGACATGCAGTCTATAAAAAGTCTCTGGATCATTGAGTGTAAAGATTTTGGACATTTTGGACATTTTTAATGTTTTCTAAAGGTTTGCTGCATTTATAAAGCGCCCATGTCTTGAGGTTGTTCAGTATGATGTGATTTACTTTCTATGTGTGATTTAATTGGACAGGAATCACAGGACTGATTTCTCTACTTTAGACAATGACCATAGACAAGAAAGACATAAAGTAGTGACTGCAGGTTGAAGGAAAGTAGTGGAGTAAAAGTACTGATACTGCACTAAACATGTACTCAAGGGAAAGTAAAAGTACACATTTATAAAACTACTCAGTAAATTACAATTCCTGAGAAAAACTACTCAATTACAGTAGTGCAGAGCATTTGTAATTAGTTACTTTACACCACTGCTTTTAACCTGAAAAGTTTGAAACAGTGACTTTTATGAACATTTTTTATAGTTAAAAGTGACATATTGTCTGGATTGGTGTTGTATATTACGCTACAACAGCCTTGTATTAAACTGCCAGTACATTTTCTGTTACTTTAATTGTCTCTATACACAATTTCTTATACATTATACATTCAAATGACTAAAATGTCAATAAAAGTCACTTTGTTAATCTGTAGAGTTGAATTTTAACATCAAAAGTCGACAGAACAGAGATCAACATCCCATAATGCAATTCACAACCTTAAATAAATGCAGAAACTGTCAATTAACAGATTTTTTTTACAGTGTGTGTTGCAGATTTTTGCATGATCACTGCTGACTGAAGCTGATTCTCAACATTTAGAGTAAAACTCTGGCTATATCTAGGCATAGCTGAATAATATGTGTTAAGTACATGGAAATGGCATACCATGAGCATCAAACAACATTGTTTCCTCATTCTCATGTAAATCCTGTCAGTGCAAAATCCCTTTAAAGACAAACTGAAACAAAACAAGGCCCTGTTTACACGGCCAGTTTTTTTTTTTTTTGCTCATATGTGACAGATCAGATCTGTTCTGACTGTGTAAACACGAAAAAAACCCCGCTAGCATTCGGATATTTAGAGATCGGTTTCAGGCCTCCTTTATATGTGAAAATAAATCAGATATAAATCAAATATGTGACAATGCGACTATCATGTAAACAGGCAGATTGGATTTATTGAGCCATTCTGTTTTGTATATGTCATTAAACTTGCGATAATGTGGTACTTTTACGCGGTTTGATGATGTAGAAAGAAGAGCGTGTGTGGAGACGCTGACACGGTGAACAACAACACCAGAAGAAACATGGAGGAGGAAAGTGGTCAGTGGTCGATGGCAGAAGTTACTTGCCTTCCTGCCCTGTGGGAGGATGAGTCAGTGGAGGACACTATATATCAAACCATAGGCACAAGCTGCGATGACGACTCTTTCCCTCCTACTCCGCCTCAAAAATGATTTTAAAATTGGGCGAACTTCACATATTTTGCAGAGATAAAAGCAAGACAATTTCTTCCATTGTGGCTAGTGTGGCGCAGATGCTGGAAGCCACCTTTACGCATGCGCAACGTCGTAAATTCCATGGCAAGTGTAAACACATGAATCGGATATGGGTCACAATTAAAAGAACGTGTAAATGGACAGGCAAAACAATCAGATATAGGCAACAAATCGGAACTGGGCATCAAGACCTTACGGTGTAAACAGGGCCCAAGACAATCCACACAAGATCATTAATATGCACTGCCCATTAAACTTTTCATTGGCCACAATGTGTCCTAATAAGATTACAACAATTATAATTTCTTCTCTTATTTTAAGTTTATCTAAGCTTTTATTATACTTAATATTTATGTGGGACTCTTATTTTGAAAACGGGACCGGTGTTCTGTCGATTTGTCCTACCTCCCATTCAAAAAGTAGGTAGCACATTTTGATGACACAATATGCTACCCATCAGATTTTGCTACCATTGTAAAATGTGTAGTGTGATATGAAGCTGTAATATCACCCTAACCTACCTAATCTCTTACCCCAACCTTAGATCCATTAAATACAGTGTTGGTAGCATAAAGCATAAAACGCCAGGACATTATAAAGTTCTTAGATAATGCAACGAGGCATGGAGCATTTCATCTCAATACAGCTCATCATCAGAATGCAACAATTTCGGTAACGACGGATTCTAAATGAATTCAGTGCCACTCGTCTTTTGTTCAACTTGTGTACATTTCAACTTACACTAACACAAACCCAACCCTAACCCTAACCTAACAGTCCACTTATAATCTACTGAGAATTAGTTGGCATGCAGCTGCAATGTAATTTAATTCAACAAATGGACCATCAAAATAAAGTGTGACCTAAGTGTTTAATGCACGTTTATGCACCGTGTCATATCACTTAGCCAACACAGGCTCATTCTGAAAACGTAGTCCTGCGTACGTTTCTGGAGACTGCACATTATGTAGTCACAGGTACGTATGGCTGCGTTTTATTTTTTTAAACGAACACTACGGGGCGGTATAACGCTGTTCCTTTTCGAGCTTACCAGCAGACTGCTTGCGTCCTTGTGGACTACTTTCTCGCTGCAATCAGTTTGTCCCGTTAGCTCGCTGTGTTCGTCAGCGGACTTGAAACGCAGAGAGGAGCTGACCACGACAATGGGGTTTGAGTCCGGTGAAGAGCGGTTTTAGAAGGCAGGTAAGACAAAAACAGAACCCAAAATATAAAACAAACCAGTAAATAACAGGGTGAGAATGTGGTAAAATCTGAAAATTTGGTAAAAGTGAGACGAGGGCTTTTCTTTTTTTTTCTGGATTGCTTTTTAAAAATGTTGGTTGGGTTTAGGGAGGTGTGTGGGTGGGTCAATCAATAAAATTTTGGTTGGGTTTAGGGAAGGAGAAGGGTGGGTCAGTCGATTGGTCGGTCAGTCAGTCATTCAGTCAGCCAGCAAAACAGTCAGTCGACAGTGGCCTCTGGTGGGTTTATGCGAGAACAGCAGGCGCGTATGGCACTCGCAAGAGAAATTTTCAATCTCAAAAAGTGTACACAGTGGGCTCTCATCGATTCACGAAAACAAAAAGTGCAAAATACGTACCTCCCGGGACGTATTTCGAGGCCTCCAGAAACGCACACGGGACTACGTTTTCAGAATGAGCCTGGGTTGCACTTGGCTCTTACTGTGATTTTTTCTGGAGTAAAAGGATGACAATAAACTTTATAAAACTCATCTGTTTATGCAAAGAGGTTGACATTAATTCCTGCAGAATTAATATGTGCTTTCATATATGTTAAACACACAAACTATAACTCTAAATAGAGCTTTGTCGGTTCTATTTGCGGAGTATAGTTAGAATTGTAATAGAATCAATGCACTTTTTAAAAAAAATAAACGTTCTGAGACGATTGAGAGGTTTTGTTAGGTTTGTAAAATGGTTTCATTTTCCTGAATGGATGATTTAAAAATCGTTTACTGGAAAACTACAGTACATAATGGGACTCGCAAATGTATGTGTCTAAAAATAAGCTGTACATTGATAATGAACTGAATGTTTTTCAACAGTTAGGCAGATGATTTGTGGCTTTTCAAATTGAGGACAAACACATTTTTCTGTGTCCGCTTAGCGTGTTAGTAAGATATGTGTTTGTGGTTTATTAGAGAAGTACAATTGCTAGCTAAACATTCAGGAGGAGATCAGGACATCAGGCTCAGTACATCATGCTCAGGTTGTCAATAATGGGTTTGGCATGTGTTTGTGTTTACATATACAGTATATACACTTTTTGAAAAGTTCATTTTCTTTTAGGGACCAGCGATGACTTGGTATGAGCTAAATAAGAATAATATTATCATGCATGCAGTAAAAAGTTTTTATAAACATGGCTGTACACAGATGTGATATACTGTATGAGCAATATCACACGATTAGCAGTGCGATATAGCTGTATATCGGCACTGGTGGGAGGTGTGCATTGGCTCGAGGCTGCAGGCAGACTGCCTTAATGTCCCACCACTGACCACATACACGTTTATAAAAAAGAAAATCAAACCTGGAGAGTCTAAAAACCCTTTTGTAAGAGGAACTACTTTCTTCCGCCGTTTATTCACATCTGCAGCTGACGTCAGAACAGCAGAAACTGCTGCTACTATACTTCATCAACATCACTTTAGAGCTAGTGTTCGAATGATTCTCTAGCATAATGCCTAAAATGATGACAAAACAGGTGATTTTGCTCAGATCATAAGGCTGAACGTCATGAAATGCTATCAGTCTACAGAGATTTCTAAGTATTACTCTGTTGCAATTGGGAGATCACAATAATTAACCAAGAAAAATCCAAAGCAAAGCAATGAATACCAGAAACACTTCCACACTGTGGTATAAATACAGCAATACAACATAAGAGAAGGGAGAGATTGATTTAGAAAGTATTCGAAGTATCAGAAGTACTCGAAAGAAAACGACTTCCCAGTATTTCTCTGTTGCAACCGGGAGGTCACCATAATT
>CAIGQQ010029922.1:3260554-3271334 GCA_903798035.1 Danio albolineatus | reverse complement strand
CCTCAGCCAAAAAACTTTGGACACCCCTGGAGTAGACTAAATTGCCTGTAGTGTATGTGTGTGAAAGTGAGAGTGCAGGGGCGCCGCTAAGGGGGGGAAAGTTAGAACGATTCTAAGGGCCCATGCACTCTAGGGGCCCACAGAGATCTGCTTTATACTGTAATATAAATTATGAATGTATCTCTAGATTACAAGTAAAACAATTCATTACAAATAAAAAATACAAATACGGCTTATATCTGCCCCTAGTGTCGGTCACTGTAAAATTGCACCCCCCCTCCTTTCACTGTATAGTTCAGTCCGTCAGTAGCGGCAAGAGAGTGCGATCGCCAGGTAAACTGTCAAAGCAGCGATGTTCTCGAGGTTAACATCAGCTGCGTCCCAAATCGCATACTTATGCACTATTCTACGCCATTTAGTAGTATAAATAGAGTTTTCAGTGTGAACGCACTACTTACACTAACAATAATAAGTGCACTTTAATTACCCGGATGATTCACTCAGCATCATTTATGGGTCTCGGCTTATTTATGGCTCTCATTGTAATATATTTTTGTGTCTTATTGATTTTTGTCACTGTTCCAGTGTATTGCACATTGTATGAGACACTATTGCAGTACAGTTATTAAAATAGTGACACATTGGTGTTTTGTGTGTTTAGAAATGTACAATTTTCAGTGAATATTTGATTGCTGTTCCTTTTTTTGTACTACATTTACATTTGAACAATAAATCATCTGCTAGCTACAGTCATGGCCGTTCTCTTACTAAATACTGATAAGTAGTGGACAAAATCAATAATAAAATGCATAGGTCAGTATAACCACATTGCAGACAAAGAGTTTGGATAGCTAGCTTGGTAGTAGGGGGCCTATCCTCATATTTTTTCATGGGGCCCAAAATTGCTAGCGGCGCCCCAATGAGAGTGTATTGATGTTTCCCAGTGATGGGTCGCAGCTGGAAGGGCACCCGCTGTGTAAAACATATGCTGGATAAGTTGGCGCTTCATTCCGCTGTGGCAACCCCAGATTAATACAGGGACTATAGCCGAAAAGAAAATGAATGAATACTTCCTAAAGGATCCATATTGTACCTTAAAGTTACATTAAAAGTACATATTAGCACTTTAAACATCCAAATATGTACTTTTTGAAAGTGTACCTCCATGACAGCTTTTGCGCGTTTGTTTCTGAGTGTAGACAATTAAATCGGAAGTCTAACACATCTGCAGAAAAGTCTTACTGTACTTTCATATTGCAAAGCGAGGCGACTATAAAATGACTCTCCAAAACACTATCAGCAAAGCATAGAGATAATTTAAATAGACATGGGACGATAACCGTTTTCAAGGTATACCACAGTTTGGAATAGTCAAGGTTTTCATACCGCCCATATTTTCTGCTATACCGTTCCTAAGGTATGTGGAAGATTTTTTATTTACATTTTTTTGATTGTTTTTTAGGTGTGAATTGTAAAGACATCCGTGTTTTTGAAACAAATGAAGACAGCGAAAGTCAATGATTCACTTGAAGTATTTAGCCTGACATGTTTACTGCTCCGAAATACTTTAAATGTTTCTCTAAACAAAATATATTGTGTTCAAGGGGGGAAAAGTTTTTTTTTTTTTTATCCAGACATTTAAAAAGAATATATTTTAGAGCAGTAAACACATACCACTATACTGTGAAACCGTGATATTTTGTCCAAGGTTATCATACCGTCAGAATCTTATACCGGCCCATGCCTAAATTTAAATAAGAAAGTTTCTTCTTGTGAACCTTGTGATTCATTTTGAAAGTCGAGGTTTCTTTCGAACTGGTCCTTTCTCCCATAGGCGACTGAATCGGAAGTTCTAAAACAATCGCGGAAACGAGCGCACTTCCGCATTGAAGAATACGGTCAATATCATGCAATAAATATTCAATTTCATACCATTTCAAAAAGATTGAGGTAAAGTTGGTTTTATATTCGCACATTCATTCATTGACAACTTGTGACACGCTCCTTATATTGCTTGCCATGCTACTCTGAATATTCGGTCTGAAATATCATGCAAGTGTGACTTAAAAACAACATAAGCACTATTTATTTGACTGTGAACATTGTTGTGCAGTTTAGAATTGGCAAAAATACCTTTATGAAAATATAAAGTTAAGGAGAAAGTCCAAATGTGCAAATATAAAACCACCTTTGCCCCAATATGATGACAGAAATGCTTACTGACCTGGTTTGTGTGAAGGTGTTCAATCCTTCAAGTTGTGAAACTTTCCTATACAATATACCAAACTATGCACAGCAACACGATGTAACAATTAGTAAAGCACCGTTTACCTGCAGCCTCACAGCAAGAAGGTCGCTGGTTCGAGCCTCGTTTGGGTCAGTTGGCATTTCTGTGTGGAGTTTGCATGTTCTCCCCGTGGTTGCGTGGGTTTCCTCCGGGTGCTCCCCACAGTTCAAAGACATGTGGTAGGTGAATTGGCTAAGCTAAACTTGTCCCTAGTGTATGTGTGTGAACGAGTGTGTATTGACGTTTTCCAGTGATGGGAGGCAGCTGGAACAGCATCTGTTGTTAAACATTCTGGATAAATTGGCTGTTCATTCTGCTGTGGCGACCCCAGATTAATAAAGGCATAAAGAAAAAAAATGAATGAATGAATGTTTACCTACAGCTAACTCCGCCCACAGGAATTACATCAGAAACATGTGACCAACCAATTTATCCAATAATGGTCAATTTATATGACTGACCCAATAAAATTCTGTTAGTCCTGAACTGCATTATAATTGCATGCATTATTATTTTTATTCTGTATGTTTCTCTGAATTTATTCGTAACCAATCGTATTGTCTCCTTTTTATTTTATTTATTTATTAACTAATTTATCTTTTTAATTGCTTAACCATCAGGAACAAACATACAACACAATATAAAATACAAAACTAAAACAATGGTAAAAAAAAACAAGATAAATAAAAATAACAAATTCAATTAATTACACAAAGTACAGTGTACAGCATTTCTACATCCAAAGATTTTAAGAACTGACGGGAATCAAAAAATGTTTTATAATAATTGATACAGATCTCAGATTTTTTTTTTCTTTTTAACAATTTCACAGTAGAAATACAGAAGTCAAACTCAATACAAAAAAACTGTTAATGTGGGAGAGGATTTCGCAAATTTCTGTTTGTGTTTGTAAAACTTTGGCAATAAAATAAAGGGTCACACTTTATTATGATGGTCTGTTGGTTGAATTTAAGTTACATTGCAACTAATTCTCATTAGATTATAAGTAGACTGTTAGGTTGGGGTTAGGGGTAGGATTAGTGTAAGTTGACATGTACTTGCAAAGTTCCTCCGTCAGTTAAATGTCTGTTGAATGTTAGTATTAGACAGTCTACTAATACTCAAATGGACCATCAAAATAAAGTGTTACCAAATAAAGAGATTAACAATATATTCAAGACTTTTGTTGGATTTGTTTTCATAATAAAAAAATAATATCTTTTAATGTAAAATAATAAATAAGTTTTGTCTTTAATAAAATGTATTTCACTAGATCCTTCCAGAAATTGTTTAACAACGTTGCAATTAAAAAATAAATGACAACGGCTCTCTTTATCTGTTTTAAACCACAGATATCCTCCATTTCAATGTACTTTGATAATAACGATTTTACTGGGTAAATTGTATGTAATATTTTAAAATGAATTTCCTTCACTTTACTATTAATAGTGTATTTGAAGGGAGTTAACCAGGCTCGTTTACAATTAATATTAACTATAATACAGCTCCAGAAAGTTCCAGCTTGGTGAACTCTGACCTGCGAAATCACATCACATGATTGCGTGAGACCGATCAAAGATCAAAACATCACCTCTCTAGACAGAAATTTAAAACATGGAACAATCACTCGCTTTTTTTAACGTCTAATCATCTTGTTTAATCTCACCCACTTTCGCAGAACCGTCCAGCAGAATTTCACACGCACAAACTCTAGTGTGACCGCAGCGTTATAGTCACATATAATGTTGATAAATTGCATTCATTTACTGTTTATTTAGTAAACAGTGGGTGTGGCTTGTTTTTCTCTACTGTGAGCTGATTGGATGTAGTGAAGTAGACATTTTATTCAAAAACACCAGCAAAAGGGTTTGGTGAGAGTTATTGCAACCTAATGGCCCGTTTCCACTGAGTGGTACAGAACGGTACAGTACGGATCACCTTTATCAGGCTTGCGTTTCCACTGCTAAAGGGTACTCTTTTGGTGGGCGTGGTGTGCAACAGAAAGTTTCAGTCGACGTCATTTTCGCTGGAGGAAATGTGTACAGTAAAGCTTTATGGGTCATTCACAAATCATACGAGAAGCACTTCTCACAAAACAGATGCTTTATCATACACAAAAACACTGGTGTAAAAATGTCATTACTGACTGAACATGATCTGATTATAACTGCAGATCAATGATGCGAAACAGCCTACGGTCTGCGATTATATCAAATAAATAAATTAATGCAGCATATATGAACACATACAGCCCCACACAGTCTCTGATGTTACCAAATTACAGAAAAACTAGACACAGCAGGCATTTATGCCTCATTTAGGTTAAAAAACAATACGAAATAGAGCCCCGTCTGTGCAAACCTCTCATCTGTATCTTTTATCTTCACCAGTACATGTAGCCTCTCCGTCATTATTCTCTCGTTAGAGAGTAACTCCGTCATTCCGAGTTTATAATAGTCCAGGTTAAGAACTTTGTTATTTCAAACATTGACGCACACGCGAGAACAAAAGACAAGCGAAACCTCTCGCGCTCGCGCTTATGGGCTCGTAACACATAAGAAACTGCTCTTCTCTCGGCATGGTGGCTGTTCAAGACGAGAACAAAGTTTGTTTAAGCTCGGGTCGACCATGGCTCGTTATTATATGCTGATATTATTTCGGAGCATTGTCTCTTGGCTGTGTATTAAACATGGCGGGTCTTTTGTTTTCATTCTGGCTTGTTGCGCAAGCAAATGATGTATCTCTGTAAGCCAATGGCGTTTAGCTGCGCGTCTAGCTCCACCTTACAGCACGCTTGGCATGCTTGGGACCAATTGCAAAGGGCGACTAAAAAGTGGTACGGTACGGTATGCTTTTAGACAGTGGAAACGGCCTTAAAAGCGAACCGAACCGTACCGTACCACTCAGTGGAAACGGGCCATAACAGACTCCTGCTCACCATTTCTGTTTGTTGTCTGAACTGACCGCTGGAGGGGCGTGATTAAGTATGTCAGCCACGCCCAATACCTCAGACAGACGTCATCTGAGAATTTAACTGAAAACAAACAGGAAGTGCATTTTCAGACTTCACTTACAGATTACAAGAGCAAACATTTAAAATTTTCTAAACGACATGCACAGATGAATTGTTCACCACAAAACTAGCAACGTGAGCTAACAAAATCAATATGGTTAGCTTCGATTTCATGTGTACTCTAAGAAAATAATGTTGCTTTAAAAACAAAAACAAATAAAACTCTCTCAAAGCAGGTTGACTTTAGCCACCACTTGTTTGCACCCAGTTTTGGCGTACTGTCTCCCAGCCGCTCTGTGATAGGCCAGCTCATCCGCCAGTCTCTCCACATGACCCGGATCAGGATAAAACCCTTCGAGAGTCATTTCCTCCAGAAAGCACTGTATGATGTGCTGCCGCTCCAGTAGGGACAGTGCTATAACCTGGATCGCCGGCTCCGTCCACAGAGGATGGAAGAGAGTCAGGGCCTGACGGAGGAACTTGTGGGCTCCGGCGGTGGAGGAGTTTTGAAGAACGTGAGCTGTGATCTCACTTTGGCCCAGACTGCTGAGGAAAACATAGACCACGTTGAGAAACTCGTTGGTTTGATCTGACTGAAGAAACGTCTGCAAGGTGTCGAGCACTGGAGGAGCCATAGCTTCCACCTCATCCAGGATGAAGAAGGGGATCTGCTCCTCTTCCTCGGCTTGAGTCACTACCTTAAAGGTCCCAAAAAATTAAAACAAAGATGTTAGTATCAGTATTGTTCAGTTTTAGGATATCTATAAGCAAAACAGAGACAAAATTAGTGTTAAGAAGATTAAAAAACTGCTAAAAACAGGTAATGCTTGAAGACGTGCGAATAAAGCAGCGTTTCCATCCAACCGGTCAAAGCAGACAAAATCGTCACTTCCTGATTAACTGGCGCCAAATATCAACAGTAAAAGTGTAATTTGCTGCAGTAGGAGAAGCTGCGTCAATCTTTTCTTCATTTAATAAATGACTTGTGCCTCAGAAGGCAATCCTGACACCAGTGAACGCTTGGTGGCGTTTTAAGGTGTCAGACGCGGAGCACAGACGCTCTTGATTCGAGAGGTCATTAATAATATAGTAACACAATTACTTAAACGGTAAGGTGTTTTAGAATGACCAAAACAACATTTCAGATGTTTTACGATGTATTCAGCCTGCTGGTTTGTCCATTTACACACATTTTTATCATCACATGACCTTTTTTTAAAGCGCATACTGGAATTTATGCAATATTTTTATGTTTTTTTTTAGATGTTAGTATCAGTATTGTTCAGTTTTAAGATATCTATAGGCAAAACAGAGACAAAATAAGTGTTTAGAAGATGTAAAACTGCTAAAAACAGGTAACGCTTGCAGTCTATCACTTCCACTTAACGGAATCAACAGTTTTACTCACGTCACATCATACTACTCATCAAAATCTTGTCCAATCGAATGTGTCTGACATGCCTGACCTCTTCAAGACGCTTCTCATTTGATGTGCTTGAGCTCAATCGCTCTCAAGGTCAGAGCTGTGATAAAAACATAACGCTATTGGCTGTTTTTGAAAAGGGGAGGAGCTACACTACACTGAAAAAAAGTCTTCAAAGATGATTTCTTGGATTTACAAACATTTTTTAAGTGGTTACATTTTTCACGTTACGTGGTTGGAAACAATTTATTTGGGCTGAATTTAAACAAACAAATTAAGTTGAACATTAGTAAATTTAATTTGTTTGCTTAAATTTAGCCCAAATAAATTGTTTGCAACAGTTTTGCAGACATCTTTTTTTTCAGTGTACGTCCCACTCTCTCTTCGTGTTTCAGTTGTAGTGATGGGAAGTTCGGATCATTTTATTGACTCGGACCTCTGAGTCTCGATCATCGAGATGAACAAATATTTTTTCGAGTCATTATGTTTAATTCGTTTAATTCACCAAAATATCATTCAAACGTTATAAGATGCTTCCAAAAACATCCACAACTAGCGCAAACGGTGATCATACAAGTTATAACTAGAATATTACTGTACAATACAATGCTTTATGCGCAAAACCTGTCTTATCGCATAAAAGACGTGTGAACAAAGCTGCCTGGCGCCAAATATCAACAGTAAACACATAATTTGCTGCAGTAGGGGAAGCTGCGTCAATCTTTTCTTCATTTAATAAATGACTTGTGCTTCAGAAGGCAATCCTGGCATGCGGTGGCGTTTGAAGGCGTCAGACCCGAAGCACAGACGCTCTTGATTCTGGATGTCATTAATAATATAATACCACAACTACTTAAACGGTAAGGCGTTTCGGAATGACCAAAACAACATTTCAGATGTTTTACAGTGTGTTCAGCCTGCTGGTTTGTCTATTTACATACATTTTTATCATCACATAAAACAAAATCTAAGGACAAAATCACATGACCTTTTTTTAATGCGCATATTGGAATTTATGCAGTAAAAGTGTTTCCATCGCAATTTATGCGCATCTTTTCTTATCGAATAAAAAGTTTATCCTACTCAGTTGTGCACATACATTTTTTAATGTGCATTTTCAAAATTGATGTGCATCTTGGCATTTCCATCAACTGTTTTTATGCGCATATCCAAAATGCGAATAAAAATAGATGGATGGAAACTTAGCTACTGATAGTCCCATATGAGCTTAACCATATGGGTTCACTTTTTGAGTTTTGGGGTTTTTGAGTCATTCCTTCATCATGTGACAGCATGTAAAGAGATGACTCTAACCGTGGACTTGAGTGATGAACGGATCAAATCATTTTCCAGCTTTAAATGCGTATGATTGGCTTCTGTCTTTCACGTGATGAACAAATGACTCAAACCGAATAGTGGAATCGAAAAATGAACTAATCTTTTTCTCCACACTCTCAGAAATAGGTGAGCTGTGACTAGGGTGGTACCTTTTCAAAAGGTACACATTTGTACCTAAAGGGTCCATATTGGTACCTCAAAAGTATATATTAGTACCAAAAAATTTAAAGAGGAACACTTTTGTACTTTATAGGTACTAATATGTACCCTTGAGGTATTAATATTGACCCTT
Organism: Danio albolineatus; assembly: GCA_903798035.1. Lineage (NCBI taxonomy): Eukaryota > Metazoa > Chordata > Actinopteri > Cypriniformes > Danionidae > Danio > Danio albolineatus. Next base: position 3,262,981 of record CAIGQQ010029922.1, on the reverse strand, counting down.
TAGGTGCAAATGTGTATTTTTTGTGTAGGTACCCAGTGACAGCTCGCGTACCTTCTGAAAGTGCACCTGCTCAAATGTGGGCATGCGTGAATGAACGAATTACTTGACTCATCGTTCTTGAGTCATATTAAAGCGGTGTTCAAAATGAATGAATCGTTCAAGAACGACCCATCACTATTCAATTGAGATTACATCAAACATTGAACAAAAAATGCACAATTGAAAGCACTTTAAAAAACTAGACTTGTTAATTCTCCAAATCACAAGGAAAATCATGTATTGCAGGACATGTTAGAACTGCCTTACCCCGTCAATAATATCTTTTAAGGCTAGACTGAAACAAAAAGATCATGATCTGCAGTCTGCACAGTAATTGCGGTATATTTTTAATTTACATTCTCTGGGAAATATAGCCAAGTCTAAGACTAAAGACTTTGTTGTCAAAGGCATTTGGCTGTTAAGAGGTTGTTATTGTTATTCTTTCATTCTGATTGATGTTGTCTGTCTCCTTTGTTTTTTTTTTTGACGGTCTGATAGAAGTTGTTAAAATTGTATTATATAAATAAAATTGTTTGGGCGGCATGGTGGCTTGGTGGTTAGCATTACTGCCTCACAGCGCAGTTGAGGAGGGGGATTGGTAAAATAAGGTGCCGGATCAGATTTCAAAGGTGTCAGATTCGGATCCGGATCCGGCGTGTTCCGGCGCAAATTAAGCCTTGACTATAGGTGAACAGAATAAACTAAATTGGCCTTGTGTATGAATGAGAGTGTATGGGTGTATCCCAATACTGGGTTGCAGCTGGAAGGGCATCCGCTGTGTAAAACATATGCTGTATAAGTTGGCAGTTCATTCCGCTGTGGCGACCCCTGATGAATAAAGGGACTAAGCCGAGAGATAATAAATGAATGAATCTGAAATATAATAGTTCTTGCTGTCCTTTCTTCATCTATGGTAGAGGAATAGTTCACCCAAAAATGAAAATGTAATCATTCAGTCACCCTCATGTGGTTTCAAACATTTATGAGTTAGGCTAAAGAAGATATTTTGGAGAAAGACTGGAGAAACCATTGAATTCAATAGTATGAAAAACAAATACTATGAACATCAATGGTTACAGGTTTTGAAAATTGTTTTAAATGTCTTCTTATTGTGTTTAACAGAGGAAAGAAACTCATAAAGGTTTGAAACAATGACAGAATTTTCAATTTTGGGTGAACTACACCTTTAATCTTAATGGCAAATTTTTAAGACTTTAATCTTTTAGACTTCGAGGAGAACACATACAATTTATACACAAATACACCTCATTGAACAAGTAAACATAGACATCACCTATATACTACATAACTGCAGGTTATCTATGTCTATATATAATAACTTTAACTGTTAAAAGCTATTATTCCTTTGTTCAGTCATTTTCCTTTGGATTAATCTCTTTATTAATCTGGGCTCACCACAGCGGAATGAACCGCCAACTATTCCAGCATATGTTTTACACAGCGGATGCCCTTCCGCAGCTACAACCCAGTACTGTATAAAACATCCATACACTCTTATTCACACACATACACTATGGCCAATTTAGTTTATTTAATTCACCTATAGCACAGTCTTTGGACTGTGAGGGAAACCAGAGCGCCCAGAGGAAACCCACACCAACACGGGGAGAAAATGCAAACTCCACACATAAATGCCATCTGACACAGCTGGGACTAAAACCAGTGACCTTCTTGCTGCGACAATGCTAACCACTGAGCCACCGTGTCGCCTCTAAAAGCTATTAGCTACTAGTTAATTAGTTAAAATATAAGAAACTAATAAAATTACGGTAACTAATAACCTAAACTTTAACGTGCATCTTTTGTAAAGCTGCTTTGAAATATTAATTATTGTAAAAAGCACAATAGAGATAAAGATGAATTGAATTAAATAACTCTGAGGTTTTAAAAGTGCTTCTTTTATCCTAATTTATGAGTCGCTTTGGATGAAACCATCTGCTAAATGAGTAAATGTAATAACCTACCTCTGTTATTCGCCTGGCCAGTGTGGAGGCGCAGTGTTGAGCCTCCTCCTGCATGGGGCAGTGATGTTTGGAGATATAATGCACTACTAGTTTATCGTTCACTATGGAGCGGAAGTGTCGAGCCAGTAGGCGACCCAGATGGCTCTTGCCAACGCCGGGTGGTCCGTGCAGAGACAGGGCAAGGGGTTGCTGGTGGACGTACGTGGACAGGTAGTCATTCAGATGGTCCATTAGCTCCTCCAGTGCCTCCTGCTGGCCAAACACCTCCCTGTGTAAGGATCTCTCCAAACCCTCCAGATCGTACTTCACTACGTGGTCGTCCAGATTCTCGATGGCGTTGTAGACCTGGGAGAATTGGAAAAAGATGATTGACGTCTGTAAATATTTCATGTTTAAAAGTTTC
>CAIGQQ010029922.1:3226790-3247274 GCA_903798035.1 Danio albolineatus | reverse complement strand
ATTTTAGAATCAGAGAGTCTTAAAGTCATATAATCAGAATCTTAGAAACATAGAATTTTAGAATCAGAGAGTCTTAGAATCATATAATCAGAATCTTAGAATCAAAGAATTTTAGAATCTAAATAAAATAGTATATTCTCCAATAGTATGTTGGAATAACGGAATCTTAGATTCATAGAATCAAACAATCATAGAATCTCAAAATAAAAATATTTGCCCTCCTTGGAAATGTTTGATCTTTTTCAAATATTCCTCAAGTGATATTTAATAGATCAAGGACATTTGCACAGTATTTCTGATAATATTTTTTCTTCTGGAGAAGTCTCATTTGTCTTATTTGTATTTTTTCATCTAGAATAACAGTAGTTTTTAAATTTCTTGAAACCATTTTACTGTCAATATTATATTATATATTTTTCAATATGCTACACAACAAACCACTGTTTTCCAAGAACATGCCTAATTAACCTATTTAAACCTTTAAATGCCACATTTCTAAGGAGGGCGAATAATTTTGCCCTCAACAATATATATTTTGGAAAATATTCATCTTTTTTGAATGAACGTATGAATGAATGTAGGAAAAAGCCACACACTTGACCTGTCGTGATCCCTGACCTATCTCCACACCACAGGCGGGTTCTACATTATTCACAAATTATCTAAATGACATTTACATAACTGCTTTGTGGGTGGAAACAGAAAGCGGTTTTATTTTGCATTATTTGCAGTCTAATTCACCAATTATTCAATTAGGGTAATTTTGCCGGAGGGACAAATTTCCTAACGATATAATGGACAGTAGGTTTTCCACATCCAAGCGCTCAGACAGAAACAAATGAGGGAGTTTTACCATGAAAGTTCATGTCCTTAAAATTTCACCTGAGGGACAACGTTTGTCACAAAGTTCGTCATCACAATGTCTGTTTGTACACAAAACTCAATGACCGACTGCGTCACGATCTTGAGTGAACAGTGAGTTTCTGTTTTTGGGAGCATTAAAAAGTGCCAGAACGACAGCTAATTATGTCAGAAAATATGTGCAGCATGCTGTGTAATTTAACCTACAAAAACAATAATTATAATATTATATATAAGTAATTAACAAACAACAATAAAATCATACAGTAACATTCAGTCGAAATATTTAAATGAGCCATATTTATAATAACATTAATGAAAAGATTGTTATAAATATTAATAGTAAAATATTAGCATATTATATTATTTTCCCTGTTTATTTATGCTTATGATTAAAGCTTATTTAGCACAAATATTCATTCATTCATTCATTCATTTTCTTTTCGGCTTAGTCCCTTTATTAATCTGGGGTCGCCACAGCGGAATGAACCGCCAACTTATCCAGCACATGTTTTACGCAGCGGATGCCCTTCCAGCTGCAACCCATCTCTGGGAAACATCCATACAAACTCATTCACACTCATAAACTACGGACAATTTAGCTTTACCCAATTCACCTATACCACATGTCTTTGGACTTGTGGGGGAAACCCACGCAACCACGGGGAGAACATGCAAACTCCACACAGAAATGCCAACTGACCCAGCAGAGGCTCAAACCAGCGACCTTCTTGTTGTGAGGCGAATGAGCTACTCACTACGCCACCGTGGCGCCCTTAGCACAAATAATTAGAGGGGAAAAAATCAATTAAAACAGGAACCACAAGGTATTTAAAAGTTCTATGTAAAATAAAAACACTGAAAAATACAATTTCAGAGTGTCAGAAAGCAGTCAAAACTTCTACAGATATGTGCTACGGATATTATTTTACCAACATAGGGTCATTCTGAGACTTTCATCCTATCAACATTTCTGGAGATCGCAAATTATGTAGCCAGAAGTACGTACGGCTGCATTACGTCTTTAAAACGAATGCTATAGGGGTAGTATAACGTCATTCCTTTTCGTTCTTACCAGCTGACCGCTTACTTCTGTATGGATGGCTTTTCTGCTATTACCAGTTTGTCCATTGGTTCGCCATGTACGTCGGCAGACTTCAGACAAAGAGAGGAGTTGACAACAATGACGGGGTTCGAGTCCAGTGAAGAACGGTTCTAGAAAGCAGGTGAAACAAAAACAGAAGCCAAAAAATAAATTAAACAAATAAATAACAGGGTGAGAATGTGGTAAAATCTGAAAACGTGGTAAAAATCAGACCAGGGCTTTTCTTTTTCTGGATTACTTTTTAAAACTGTTGGTTGGGTTTAGGGAAGTGGGTGGGCGCTGGTCAATCGGTGCTTTAGAAAACACTATTGGTTGGGTTTAGGGAGGAGGAGGGTGTGGGAAATCAACAGTCAATCGACAGCGGCCCCTGGTGGATTTACGCAAGAACCGCAGGTGCGAATGGCACTTGCGAGAGAAAGCGTACCTTCTGGGATGTATTTTGCTATCTCCAGAAATGCATATAGCGGTATGTTTTTAGAATAAGCCTGAGTTGTTATTTATATATTGTAACTTTAAAGGTAAAACTCAAACAAAAGTGAAACTTTTTAAATAAGTTACACAACCTTAAATTGATTCAAACATACTACACTTTCGCTCATCTTTGGATGACAATTGAAGATGTTCATATGAATTATTATCAGCCTATATACACTGTTAACAATTTCCTGTAGAATCTACACTACCTGACAAAAGTCTATCCAAGTTTTAGGAACAACAAATAATAACTTGACTTCTAGTTGATCATTTGGCATCAGAAGTGGCTTATATGAAAGTCAAAGGCCTCTAGATTACGCTTATTTTACCAAAATAAAATATGATCATGCTTTGATTTTTAATTATTTAAGCTTTGTCACTTCTTGGATTCATCTTTAATGCCTCCTCCATCTTACCCCAGACATGCTCAATAATGTTCATGTCTGGTGACTGGGCTGGCCAATCCTGGAGCATCTTGACCTTCTTTGCTTTCAGGAAGTTTGATGTGGAGGCTGAAGTATGAAAAGGAGCACTATCCTGCTGGAGAATTTGCCCTCTCCTGTGGTTTGTAATGTAATGGGCAGCACAAATGTCTTGATGCCTCGGGCTGTTGATGTTGTCATCCACTGTGGATCTCTCGCACACCCCCATACTGAATGTAACCCAAAAACATGATTTTTCCTTCACCAAACTTGACTGATTTCTGTGGGAATCTTGGGTCCATGCTGGTTCCAGTAGGTCTTCTGCAGTATTTGAGATGATTGGGATGCAGTTCAACAGATAATTCTTCAGAAAAAAAGAAGAAAAAACTACCTTCTGCCACTTTTCCAAATTATCACCTAGAAGTCAAGTTATTAATTGTTGCTCAACTGGGATTGACGACATGACTTTTGTCAGGTAGGGTACAGTAAATCACTGGCAGCGGTTCACCAGTAACTTACTGTAAATCAATTAAAGTAAAAATATATTTGTGGTGATTTCTTTTTAGGCTACAGACATGTTGTTTAGTGGTTTTACACTAAATAAAAAAATCCTTCATTGAAGTTTCTGCATAAACCTTGTACTATTTATAGATACGTTTTATATACATAAGTGTAAATAGACTAAATGTAAACAAAATTTAGTTCTTTTTTTAACGAAAATTGGAACTGTACTTAAAAATACCATTTCTGAATCTCATAACAAGAAAGCGGTAAAAACATGCCCTTTATTAAATATTCTGCATTAAATTTTATAATTTTTTTTTAAAACTTTTTTTTTTAAACCCTAACTTTTTTATAAATCTTTTTTATAACCCCAAATCAGAAAAAGCTGGAACAGTATGGAAAATACTAATAATTATAGTGCTAAAAGGAAGCCCTTATGTTAACAGTGTCCAGAAATGCCATTGGATGCACCTTCACACGTTGGAAACCTATACAGTAGATGAATTAGTATTTCAAGTTTTTGGGGGAGAAATGTATGCCGTGTGCTCTGTACCAAGAAAGAAAATGATCATCTGGACTGTTTCCAAAAATAAAAACCAAAAGCTAGGGTCTACCATGGTAGAGGGTTGTATCAGTGCCCTTGGCAAAGGTAACTTGCACTTCTGTGATGGCACCGTTAATAGTGAAAACTACCGAGATTTTGGAGCACAATGTGCTGCCTTCTTTTCCAGAGACACCATGCATATTTCCACATTCTGCACACATTACAAGGTCCTGGCTGCAGAGGAAGAGGATACAGGTACTTGACTGGCCTGCCTGCAGTCCTAACCTCTTTCCAATAGAGTGTGTAGCGCAACTTGAAGCTCAAAATGCAACAACAAAGACCGCATACTGTGGCCCACCTTAAGACTTGTTTGCAGGAAGAATGGGACAAAATTACACCTTAAACACTTCATCACTTGGTGTCTGAAGTCCCTAAAAGTCTTTTAAGTGTTGTGAAAAGGAATGGCAACATTACAAAGTGTTAAATGTTTTACCTTTACAACTGTTTTAAATGTGTTGTAAGAATCATAATTAAAATACGTTTATTTTGAAAAAATTAAATTAAATTTGCAGGAACACATTAAATAATGTTTGTTGTTTCTTCTGCAATGAAATACAAGTCAAAGTAAGTTTAGAAATCATTACTTTCTTTTTTATTTGCGTTTTCCATACTGTCCCAACCTTTTCTGATTTGGGGTTGTATTTCTTTCTTTCTTTCTTTCTTTCTTTCTTTCTTTCTTTCTTTCTTTCTTTCTTTCTTTCTTTCTTACCATTGTTGTACTTTAAAACTGTCACATCTCCCTTGTTGCAAAAAGAGTAATTTCTGTATTGTTGTACTATACTTTTATTTGTTGTATTTACATTGTTATTGCCTGTTGTTATTGCAATAAAAAAACAAGATTTACTCCTTCCTAACTTTAGATCGAATGGATGTTGATTCTTGAATTACAAAGTACTGGCTGCGGAGGAAGAGGATACATGTACTTGACTGGCCTGCCTGCAGTCCTAACCTGCTTCCAATAGAGAATGTGTAGCGCAATTTGAAGCTCAAAATGCAACAACAAAGACCGCATACTGTGGCCCACCTTAAGACTTGTTTGCAGGAAGAAAGGGACAAAATTGGACCTGAAACACTTCACCTGAAACCCTTTCATTCTGCTATACAATTGTTGTACTTTAAAGTTGTCATATCTCCCTTGTTGCAAAAAGAGTAATTTCTGTATTGTTTGTTCTGTACTTTTATCTGTTGTGTTTACATTGTTATTGCCTGTAATAAAAAAAAAAGATTTACTCCTTCATAACTTTAGATCGGATGGATGTTGATTCTTGAATTACTGGTCAAACGTGTGTCATGAGTGTAGCTGTGTTTACTAGAGAGTGTTTTTGGCACGGTGTTGCATCAGAAAGGAAAGCTCTGATTACTCATCAGGAAAACCCACTGGATGTGGGAGAGCGGCTGAGTAACTCACTGCATTGTTTGTGGTAGATTACACTGACCTCTGAGACACAAGAGCGACTCTTTTATGTGACGGAAACAGCGGAGGAATCACCAGTGGGTGGTCAGTTGGTTTTGTGTGGCCTTTTCATCGCTTCACACGAAGGCGATTCTTTGACCCCGTTGTCCAGTAGAGCAGACTGAAGAATCGCCCACTTACTCTGCAGATTCAGCCAGTTCATTTTCTGCACTGGGATTTCTGTAAAGAATTAAAGTACACATGAAGTCAAAACTAGCCGTATTGATTTTGTTAGCTCACATTGTTAGTTTTGTGGTGAACTATTCATCTGTGCATGTCGTTAAGAAAAAAATATATAGTTTGCCCTTGTAATCTTCAACTGAAATCTGAAAAAGCACTTCCTATTTGTTTCCAGTTAAACTCTTCAGATTACGTCTGTCTGAGGTATTGGGTGTGGCTAACATACCTAACCACGCCCCTCCGTCAGTTTTGACAACCAACAGAAATGGTGAGGAGGAGGAGTCTGTTAGATTGTAATAACTCTCCACAAATCCTTTTCCAGATCTTTCTCAATGAAATGCCTACTTTACAACATCCAATCAGCTCTCAGTAGAAAAAACAAGCCACGCCCACTGTTTTCCTATTTAATATTTAGTTTCTCTAGGAACTGCGTCATGAACTGGATTATTGATTCATTCATTTTCCTTCTGCTTAGTCCATTACTTAACAGTGGTTACCAGAACGGAATGAACCGCCAACTATTCCAGCATGTGTTTTACGCTTCCAGCTGCAACCCAGTACTGGGAAACACCCATTCACTGTCACATTCACCCACACACACATGCACTACAGCCAATTTAGTTTATTAAATTCACCTATACCGCATGTCTTTGGACTGTGGCCCAAATGCCAACTGGCCCAGCTGGATTTCGAACCAGCGACCTTCTTCCTGTGAGGTGAAAGTGCTAACCACTGAGCCACCGTGCTGCCCTTTTTACAGTGTAGGATTTTTTTTGGTACATTAAAATGTGTCATTCATTTTGAATTAATGAACCTGGCCTCAGGGCGACATGGTGGCGCAGTAGGTAGTGCTGTCGCCTCGCAGCAAGAAGGTCACTGGTTCGAGCCTCGGCTGCGTCAGTTGGCATTTTCTGTGTGGAGTTTTCATGGGTTTCCTCCGGGTGCTCCGGTTTCCCCCACAGTCCAAAGACATGCGGTACAGGTGCATTGGGTAAGCTAAATTGTCCGTAGTGTATGTGTGTGAATGAGAATGTGTGGGTGTTTCCCAGTGAAGGGTTGCGGCTGGAAGGGCATCTGCTGCGTAAAACAAATGCTCGATAAGTTGGCGGTTCATTCCGCTGTGGTGACCCCAGATTAATAAAGGCACTAAGCCGACAAGAAAATGAATGAATAAATGAACCTGGCCTCCACACACACACACACACACAGATACACACACACAAAAATATCCCTGAAACTCCTGCTAATTCTCATGAAGAACACATAACACCAGTCCACACATTTGGCTAAAGCAGATATTAACACACACGCACGCACGCAAACACACACACAAAACCTGAAACAGACAAAACTCCTGCTAGTTCCCATGAAAGACACACAATACCAGCCCACACATTTGGCTAAAGCTGACATTAACACACACACACACACACACACACACACACACACACACACACACACACACACACACACACACACACACACACACACACACACACACACAAATGCACACAAACACATTCTTTTGTCAAAGTAAAATCACAATAGTGCATTGTACTTGAGAAATTTTTCACAAGAGCTCAAACAGTAAAACCCTCCAGTGATCCGGTCTGGTTAGCATCTTCATGCTGCTTCAAATATCGCCTGACGTACATGAGCATTTCAGCAGAGATGACGCAGCGTTCTGACATCAAACTGTCTGAGGGAATCACCAGTGATCAAACTAACCCGACGCTTACAGTACTACAGTCCATTAAAAATCACCACTGTACAATCAAACCGTCTGGACACTGTCATGTCTGGATGTCCACACAGCGTGAATCAGTCCAGACTTATTTTTAGAGGAGCAGATTTTCCTCGAACTCCTTACTGTAAGTCTTAGTGTTTTATCATTAGGGAACTTGAACTAACAATGAACCCCTTTTTTGACAAATTAACAGTGATTCAGGGGTGTTTCACATTTGTTTATGCCTCTGAATTGCACCAAGTGGGGTTTATTTATAAATTAATTTCGAGAGGATCACATGCTTATGATAACAGCTGGTACCACATCAGCTCTGCATGTTGCACCAATCAGACGAATCCTGACACACTATAAATTACCAGAGCTTTCTACTCCGGTCATCTTCGTCTTGAAGAATCCCCGCTTCCACCCCAACTCCTCCCCTTCTCTGATAGGGCGGCACAGTGGCCCAGTGGTTAGCACTGTTGCCTCACAGCAAGAACGCCGCTGGTTTGGCCTCTCCCCAAGCCAACATTTCTGTGTGGAGTTTGCATGTTCTCCCCGTGTTCACGTGGGTTTTCCCCGGGTTCTCCCGTTTCCTCCCACCGTCCAAAAAACATACAACGTAAGTAAATTGACTACTTTAAATAGCATCTTAAGGCAACTCTAGTCAGATATATCTCAGTACATTCACAAGCGGGGGGAGTTCTCGAGACTTTAGACGAGAGGGAGCCCCGGGCTCGAGGATATTCTGAGCTCAGGGCTCTCTCCCGGGACAGCATGCCAAATACGCTTTATAATCAATCATCAGCTAAGTGTGAACTCTTGAAAACCTTTTGATGTTAAACAGTTATGATTGTTAACACAAAAGTAAGTTACTCTTATTCACATTCTTTAGTAGTTTGAAATAAAATGTAACTCTGGATCATGCACAAAACCCATCATAGGGGTCCATTTTTGGAAACTTGACTTATACAACATCTGAAAGCTGAATAGATGAGCTTTTGGTGTGCTAGACAGGAGAATATTTGGCAGAGATACAACTATTTGAAATATTTTAATCAGAGGGTTCAGAAAGGAATTCAAAACATTGTCTTTAAAGCTGTTCACATTAAGTTATTAGCGTTACTACTCATTCATTCATTCATTTTACTTCGGCTTAGACCCTTATTTATCAGTGCCACAGCAGAAACTATTCCAGCTAATGAAAAACACACTCATACACTAGCCTTAGCCTTAGCCTTAGTAGTAGTAATTTAGGTCCCGTTTACACTAGTGCGTGTTAGTTTTAAAACGGCGTTTTAGCATGAAAACGATCTGCGTCCACACTAGCGTTTCACCCAGCGTTTCTGAACATATCTCCATTCACACTACTCCACCAAAAACGCATATCACGTGACCATTCGCGCACTCTGGGCATGCACGTTCAAGTATAAACAGGAAGCATGTGTCTCGATGGTTCTTCCCGGTCAAAACCGGCATTCTAAATAGGGCTTACGCTGCTAGAAATGCGAGCGATTAGCGAGTGCTTGAACAATAGCTTGCCTCTTGCGAATATATGCAGCTGTTGTAGTAAAAAAGGCAGAGTTTAACTGCACTATAGCGCCTAAAACGGACAATAGTGCAAACGGCGCTCCCATTTCTGTGTCCAGCAGCCACGACTCCATTTTTAGATGTCTCCATTTTCCCCCATCCACACTGAGACGCAGCAGCAGCGTTTTAGAATAAAAAACGGCCTCTCCAGCGTTTCCAAAACGCTCCATTTTCAGGGCTTGAAAACTCCGGCGTAGTGTGGACGGATGGCGGAACCGTAGCAAAACTTATGCGATTTAAAACGAAAACGCATTAGTGTAAACGGAGCCTAAGTTCATCCAATCCACCTATAGCGCATGTCTTTGGACTGTGTATGAAACCCACGCCAAAACAGGGAGAACATGCAAACTCTACACAGAAATGCCATCTGACCCAGCCAGAAGAACTTAAACCAGCAACTTTCTTGTTGTGAGGTGACAGTGCTAACCACTGAGCCACCATTGTCAAAACAGTCAACTTTAAATTTATAAAGCCAAGCAAACATTTTTGCATGCTAAAAAGCTGAAATAACTGTATTCTAAAATGATCTTCTTAAGTCCACATCAGTCTGCAAACATAAACCGCATTTAGTTTTGTTTTTTGCACACAAAAGTATTCAATTCGGGTTTACTTTTGGTTTGATTTTGATTTTGCTTTTCTCGATAATTATTTGTTCCAATGCAGATCACAGAAGGTGCCCATTATCTACATTCAAAAATACCAGTTGTGCATAGATTTAGGGCTGCATGATATTTGATATTTTGTTATTCTGCGATATATACTGAATACACTTTCACCAGATGACTTGATAGTGTCAATTTGGAAAGAATTTATGTAATTTAATGTCTAAAGTAATCATATAACACATGTATTGTGTGTGGCAATACACCCATAGCGTTTCACAATCATGAGGGGGGTCACTACACTCCACCACCAGTGTGCAGCCCATTGGTATGTGTGCATAGTTGTGTGCAACTAAACTTTATTACCACCTCACAGAATATTGGGGGTCGCGAGTCACTCACATTGTTATTTTGGGGGTCGCGAATTGTAAAGTTTGGGAAACCCTGGTCTAAACTGACAATTGGAGGGGCATTAGAGATGCGCGGATGGGCTTTTATTTCATCCGCAACCGCATCACAAAACTCATCATCTGTCCGCCATCCATCCGCACCAACATTTTTGACCAATTTTTAAAACCGCACCCGCCCACCATCTGCTGATTGGGCTCTTCATTTGAATGGCTTATTCCTTTTTATTATTAAATGAATGTTTCTTTATTGATTATTAGAGAATAGAGAATGACTTTAATGTAGACATGTAGTTAATCCAAACGTGCAAGCCAAATCCAGCATTAATTGACGACGCTTTGAAGTGACGCTAAACGTTAAACGATTTGATTCCTCGGTCCTCGAGTCTTTTCCTTGCGTCCTTCCCTCGCATCCCGGAGGGGTGGAGCTAAAACACGAGGAAAGAAAGCAAGGAAAGAAAAAGAGGATGCACAAATAAGAAATGAGAAGCACCCTATAAAGCTCTCAGTATATCACCAGTGAATTCTGTTTCCGATCGGCACACAGGGACAAAAATAAATAAATAGCCTAAATGAAACGCACTGTACTGTACATTTTTTTGGTACAACCGCCCACCACCCGCCTGAATTTAATTAAAATACTATTTTTCGTGACGTCATCCGCCCGATCCGCGGCTGTAACCGCCAACCGCGCATCTCTAAGGGGCGTAAAGTATGTCAGCCACGCCCAATACCTCAGACAGACGTAATCTGAGAGTTCAACTGAAAACAAACAGGAAGTGCATTTTCAGATTTCAATTACAGATTACAAGGAGAATTCACTTATTTTTTTCCCTAACGACATGCACAGATGATTAGTTCACCACAAAACTAGCAATGTGAGCTGACAGAATCAATATGGTTAGACTTGACTTTATGTGTACTTTAATAACAGAATTTTCATTTTGTGTGGACTAATAGGCCTTTAATCTTGGATGGCCTGACAGCGAGTATCTTAACAGCACATTTTCATTTTCTGATTAACTATATACCTTCAAAATGGCAGAAAGTATGAACTATGCTTACAAATAAAACCTTATCCAGTCTTTGAGCTTTTACATGTATTAATAATATTTATTTTATGACCATTTCCCCTCGTAACATTACATTTTAACCACTTGAGCTTAACTAAACGAAGAGTAAAGCACTGATTTTAGTTTACGGTCAATTTTCATCAAGCCTAACGCATTTTAACATCAAACATCACTAGCCTACTTGATGCACCATGTTGCACTTTTATTGTACTAAACATATTTAAAACTATAATAAACCCAAATAAAACAGTAATATCGTTATATAGCGCTTCAACAACAACAACAAAAATAAATGTCTTTGTGCTCATGCAGAGTGTTATTTATAGTCTTTTGTATCCTACATAGCATGATTATGTATTCACTTAAAAAAAAAAAAAACAGGGAAAAAGTCCAGCTCTTTCAGTGCAAAGTTTTGCAAAGTACTTCCTTCTACTTTCCCCCTCAGTCACTTCCTTTCGAAGTCACAAGGTTGCACAGAAATTAATTTCCCCATTTCTGAGTTTTTTCCAGTTTCGTGTGGCACTTACAGGCTTTTGTTTGCTTCTGTGCTCCATACAAGGCGAGGAGAGTTGAAGGAGGGTAGGCTTTTTTTTCTTTTTCTTGAAGGAGGGCAAGCACTGGTACTTTTCCATTGCGTAGGCAGCACGTTTTACTGATCTTCAGGCCGTTTTGACGATTGAGTAGTGAAAGAGCGCCACCTGGTGGAGGATCCGTGACAGATCAGCGGGGTTTTTATTCCAGCTACACGAGGGTATACAGTTGAAGATGAAGATGAGTTGGATCAAGATGAAAATTGTATCAAAAGTATAATTGTATCAATGTTTTCAAATATTTCCCAAGAGCTGTTTAATGGAGCGGGAAAAAAATCTACAGCTTTTGACAAAAGTTTTAATTACTAATTTCTAATAACCAAAGAACATACTTTATGTACTGCCATTAGGATAGTAAATACAGTAGCCTACATTTACTAGTTATTTTGTAAGATATTAGAATTCAGCTTAGGTGTGCGCCCTACTAAAAAAAAGAGCTTAAACCAGCCTAGACTGGTTGGCTGGTTTTAGCAAGTCGATCAGTCTGGTTTTAGAGGGCTTTTGGTAATTCCAGGCTTGTTCCCAGCCAACAGCCTGGTCTTAGCTGGTCAGGCTGAGAGACGACCAACTAAAAACCAGCTTGACCAGCCTAGCCAGGCTGGGAGCCCAGCCAAAACCAGCTATGTCCAGCTTAAACCTGGCTGGTCAAGCTGGGTTTAGCTGGTCATTTTCCAGCCTGACCAGCTAAGACCAGGCTAGAAATCGCTGGAAACCAGACTGGAAATTGCTAAAGCCCCCTAAAACCAGGCTGGTTAGCCAGTTAAAACCAGTCAATCAGCTTAGGCTGGTAAACGCTGCTTTTTTTCAGCAGAGAATTTAAAGCTTAACTAAGTTAATTATGCACATCATTGGACAATAGTGGTCTTAAGACTTAAAGTCTTTTCCTTAGCTGTTTTTATTTTTTTATTATTCCAGCTAAATTAAAAGAAATAAGACTTATATTAAGAAAAATATATAAATAATTGGAAATACTGTGGAAAAAATCTCCTTTCATCACTTGGGAAAATTTCACAGGAGGGATAACGATTTCATCTTCAACAGTATGTGCAACAGTATCTTAGACAACATAACAGCAATAGCATTACAAAAAGAAACAATTCATCGACATTGTAAACATATAAGCAATACATAATAAAACTAAAAAAAGCACACTTCTTTTTGCCTTCTCCATCTGATTCTTAATTTTATACTGTAATTGTGTCTGCAATTGAATGTTATGTTACCAATACTTCGGAATTATAAAGTGTTTTACCACCCTGCAACAACAACAGTAACAACAGCAACTGAACCACCACAGAATTTGTAATGGTTTCGATGGCTATAATGGAAATTATATTAGTTTTAATGGAAACTGTATTGATCCTTTGGTCCTTATTTATTTTGCCTTCGATCGGTGGCATGTTAAAAAATAGTATACCCTAATGGAATGTATCCCAAAGCACACTATAAAACATTTAAAAGTATTGTCTTTGATGGCGAAAATTTAATGGTAATGTTTTAATTGTTTATTTGTAGTGGAAACCATTGTAACGTCTGCTATGGTTTCTATTGTTCTTGTTTTTTTACAGCAGAGACAATTTGGATGAATATTACTTAATACATAGTACTTAACAAATATATATATGTGTGTGTTTGTGTATATATATACACTATTTTATCCAAATAGTCCCATATATTTATGAATATAAAGGTCAATAGGTGATGAATACATTTTTACCATAGAAAAATAGCCAGCAAAGAGTCATCATGTGAAATGGTAGTTCTTATAGGATACAAAAATCTCATCAAGATTATGATTTGGAACAGTTATCACGTTAGATGCTGTATTAAAAGGCTAAAAGATACCACATGCAGCACAAAATACTTTGCCACAATCTCATTGTCAAGTTGTTCCCTCATGGTATTGCTTAGTGTGTAATTACTGGTTTTAAAATATAATAAAATAATTTTGGTATAATTTTTTAATTTTGGTATAAAATACCAAAAAGTACCACACTGCTTCTTGGAAGTCTCATGTAAAGTGACAACAATATAACAATGACAACAATATAATAATAACAGATTTGTTTTGTGAGTTTTTTTGTGTACAGACTACAATGCTATCAAAACGATTTCATGGATCCATGATAACAAATAAAAATGCTGTTTACTTCATGTCAGAGCAGTTGGCAATTTTTAAAAGTCCCATATACACACCTGTGCACACATACAGTACAGTTGTCATTGTTTTGGTTTTCAACTATTCACTCATGCCTAAAGACGAACACGTAATTCACAAGTGAAGTCTAGTTTTCACAAAATGTGATCCATAGACCATAAAACCTGTCATATGGGTAAGTTATATATGCATATGTCATCTTAAAGACAAATAAGTGAAGTTTACTTTTAAACTAATTTCGAGAGAATCACGTGCTTATGATTGATCACAGCTGGTCCCACATTAGCCAATTCCTGATTCACCAATCAGATGATTCCTAAGTAACCATAAATAACCATACCACAGCCATCTTCGTTTTGAGGAATCCCCCCTTCCACCCCTACTCCTCCTCCTTAGCTGGGTGGCACGGTGGCCCAGTGGTTAGCACTATTGCCTCACAACAAAAACGTCACTGGTTCTAGCCCTTACCAAGCAAGTCGACGTTTCTGTGTGGAGTTTGCACGTTCTCACCGTGCTCACGTGGGTCTACCCTGGGTCCCCTGGTTTTTTCCCACCATCCAAAAACATGCGACTTAAGTTAATTGACTAATCAAAATCGGCACCACAGACATGCTCCTAGTAAGTAGTTATCTCTTCATAGCAATCCCTAATTGTTCATTAGTTACTACAGCAGGGGAGTTCTCGAGATCTACCTGAGCTCAAACTCCCCTCTCATCCTGCACACAGGAGGGAGCCCCGGGCTCGAGGATATTATGAGCTCAGGGCTCTCTCCTGGGACAGTATGCCAAACAAGCTTTATAATCAGTCATCAGCTAAGTGTGAACTCTTGAAAGAACATTTCCATTGATATATGTTGTGTTAGGATAGGACAATATTTGGCCAAGATACAACTTGAATATCTAGAATCTTATCTAGAGGGTTCATAAAAAGTAATGATAAACAAGTAAATCATCCTTAAACTTGTCCAAATTACATTTCAAATAATAAAAAATATATATTTATATTGATATATTTACAGCAGGAGATATTTTAAACATCATGTTTACTTAATACTCTAATGAGTTTTGGCATACATAAAGAGGATTTTGACTCACAAAATGTGTATTAGTCTATTCCCACAAATACATCCGTGCACCTTAAGAAGGTTTTGTGGTCTATGGTCACATATTATGCTTTTGTCATTTTTACACAGATCATAATATTATCATTATCTGAAAAAAGTGCTTTGAAACCTGATTTCAACCCTTTTAGTCCCCAAAATGCAGTTGTTATATTAATAAAAACTAAAAGAAGGTTTTCCAGGCTACCACAGTATTGTCCACAATTCCCAAAACAAGGTTCGGTAGGGTTCAGTCATGTAGCCTGAATTCAGTCACAGTACTGTTTTTACCATGCCATAACCACCATCCTTCTCCTCCATAAAACACAGCAGTCGACTTCCATGATGACATTGACATTTTCATTTGCATAAGATGGAAACATTCAGAACAACACGTCGTCATGTTGCTTGTTTGTGTTTGTTGTTCATTCTGCCATACTGACAGTGTGATAATCTGATGCTCATTCACTATTACAGCAGTGCTGCTAGAAGTTTTGAGCCCTAATGAAAGAATATTTGAGCTCAGGCTCAAGTTCATCACACGCTGAAATTCATCTGAAAGTTTTGTCCAAAATTTTCACACGTAAAATGAATCAACCTCACATTGGGCCAATCACATATACAGATTTTTCACGTTGTCATAAAAAATAAGGGGGGGTTGGGTGAGAGTAGGGTATAAGGGTATGGTTCGGCTAGGGGGATAGAAAATACAGTTTGTACAGTATAGAAACTATTGAAACCTATGTAATGTCCTCCTAATTCACAAAAACAAACCTGTGTTTGTGTCCACAACTTTGACATACTGCCAGTCTCTATTCAAGATTCATTCACAGAATTTTTGTGTTATGTGGCTTTAGTTTCCCGAGCAAAGTATCAAAATGCCACTGATTTCCTGAAACGAACTTTGCATTTCGGGATAATCCCTCAATGTTTCCTCTTTTATTTTTTCTTGCTTGAAGAAGAGAGAGGAGAACAAACATCACTGCTTGAATTGACTGAATTATTTTACGATTATTGCTTTTTTTTGTTTTGTTTTTTTGCAACAGATTAAGTAATACACAGTATTAATGAAATCTTAGGATATGAATATGAAATAAAAAATTCCGACTTCTGGAAAATTTTCCGATTTCTGCGTGCAAAGACCTTCAAAAACATAGTTCACCCAAAACTGAAAATTCTGTCATCATTTACCCATCATTTATTTTTTCCAAACCTTGGTAAGTTCATCTGTTGAACACAAAAGAAGATATTTATAAGAATGTTGGAAACCTGTAACTATTGACTCCTATAGTATTTGTTTTTCCGGTCCCACTTTATATTAAGTGTCCTTAACTACTATGTACTTGCATCAAAAAAATGTATACAGTGTACTTACTGTGTTCATAATGTATTTGTGGTGCTCTTGAGTTGTGATAGGGGGAGGGTTAAGGACAGGTCTGGTGATATCGGTAGGTTTAAGAGTGGGATAAGGTGTAAGGGATGGTCAACAGTGTATTTACAAATGTAATTACAGAAATTAACTACAGATGTAATTACATACAGGTATTTAATTAAGCATAAGTACAATGTAAAAACATGTATTTACACAAGAAGTACATTGTAACGAATTATTAATTTCTGTGTAAGTACATATTAGTTAAGGCCACTTAATATAAAGTGGGACCGTTTTTCCTACTATGGAAAGTTGGTCACACTTTAAAATAAGGTTACACTAATTAATGTTTTTATTAACATGAGCTAAGAATGAACAATCTTTGTACAGCATTTATTAATCGTAGTTTAACATTTACTAATGCATTCTTGTCATCCAAATACATGCTTGTTAACATTAGTTAAAGCACGGTGAGTTAACAACATAAAACTTTAGTTCCATTAATGTTAACAAACATGAATAAATTGTTGTTTGTTCCTATTAGTAAATACATTAATCAATAACAACCTTATTGTAAAGTGGCTGAGACTTTGTTTTGATGGTGTCTATTGCACAATTTGTTGACTGAAAGTTGCATTGCAACTACATGACAATTCATTTTCATTTGAGTATTAGTAAACTGTCTGCTTAATATCTGCTCTACTGCTCCTTCAACAGACATTTCACTGACTATAAGAAACTTTGCAAGTACATGTCAACTTACACTAACCCTAACCCCAACCTAACAGTCTACTTATAATCTAATGAGAATTAGTTGGCATGTACAGTTAAAGTCATAATTATTGGCCCCCTTAAATTATTAGCCCCCCTGTTTATTTTTTCCCCAATTTCTGTTTAACGGAGAGAAGATCTTTTCAACACATTTCTAAACATTATAATTTTAATAACTCGTCTCTAACAACTGATTTATTTTATCTTTGCCATGATGACAGTATATAATATTTGACTAGATATTTTTCAAGACACTTCTATACAGCTTAAAGTGACATTTAAAGGCTTAACTAGGTTAATTAGGTTAACTAGCCAGGTTAGGGTAATCAGGCAAGTTATTGTATAACTGGTTTGCTCTGTAAACTATTGAAAAAAATAGCTTAAAGAGGCTAATGATATTGACCTTAAAATGTTTTTTTTTTTAAACTGCTTTTGTTCTAGCCGAAATAAAACAAAAAGGACTTTCTCCAGCAGAAATAAATATTATCAGACATACTGTGAACATTTCCTTGCTCTGTTAAACATCATTTGGGAAATATTTAAAAAAGAAAGAAGATCAAAGAGGGGCGAATAATTCTGACTTCAACTATAGATGCACTGTAATTAAATTCAACAAAATGTGCTAAAGGGACCATCAAAATAAAGTGCTACCATAAAAGGTGGTTGGAAAGTCATTGGTTACATGTTTTCAGCATTCTTCAAAACATCTTTCAATGATCAACAGAAGAAAGAAACTCATACTCACTTAAAAGAGTGTAAATACTAGGGCTGCACCATCTGAAATATTTTCGTTTTCTTCGATAAATATTGTGATAGGAATACAGTTTCACACGATGGTTTGAACAGCACTATCTGTCAGTATCCAGGTACAGAAATTGAATAATAAAAAAAACAAACAAACAAAAAGCTTTTCTTCCTTCCTTTCTTCCTTCGCACTATTATGTCTTTCTTTTCTTATCATTCTTTTATAACTTGTTTTAACTAATTTTATTTGTTTTTATCTGTTTTTTTATTATTTGTTTTTATTTTCTTATACTTCAAATTTATTTCTGTTTATGTAAAGCACTTTGAATTGCCACTGTGTATGAAATGTGCTATATAAATAAACTTGCCTTGCCTTGCTTTGCCTTGCCTTTGTCTTGTTTCTAGTTGGAATATCAAAAAATTCTTAGATCAAGTCAAAATATTTTGTTTTTAATCTATAAATCAAAATTCCATCATTGAGCAAATGAAGGCAACAGTTCAGCTTTATTAGTGTATTCAGCATTGAATTCCACTGTGTTGTAAATATGATTGTTAATGTTTTTATTGTAATAATTTATAATAGTAAAAATTATACCGCATTAGTTAATATGATTTAAAGTAAGGTTTTCTATTTATTTTTAAATATTATTATGGGGCCCTTACAGTGGCGCAGTGGGTAGCACAATCGCCTCATAGCAAGAAGGTCGCTGGTTTAAGCCTCGGCTGGGTCAGTTGGCTTTTTTTTTTTAAGATTTATTTTTGGCCTTTTTGCCTTTATTAGATAGGACAGTATTGAGACAGGAAGCGAAGTTCGAGAGATAGAGTGGGGTAGGGAAATATCCTCGAGCCAGGATTCAAACTCGGGACGTCCTGACGTGCTGCTGCACCATATGTTGGCGCGCTACCTGCTAGGCTATTGCATTTCTGTGCTTGTTCTTCCTGTGTTAACGTGGGCTATGAATGTGTATAGATGCTTCCAGTGATGAGTTGCAGTTGGAAGGGCATTCGCTGCATAAAAAACATACAGGATAAGTTGGCGGTTCATTCCGCTGTGGCGACCCCAGAATAATAAAGGGACTAAGCCGACAAGAAAATAAATGAATGAATATTATTATGAAAAAATACAAATAAAAATGACCTATGGCAACCTTGATGTAATATAGTTTGGTATAGAGTTTGAATAGAGTATCATTGAGAGCCCATAGCTCTCAATGATACTTGGTTTTTGGCCTTTCATATGAATAAGTTTGGGCACCCCTGTTTTAAACTCTCTTCAAATTCTCACAGTCACAAGCCTTCAGAACACATGTGAATGATACTTTCACTATATTACAGTAAATATTATCAGTGGCTATAAATCATAAGTGTTCTGTAGCTCCTGGTCAACTATGATTCTGACTTAACATTGGATATCTTGCGATGTGACCTTTGCAGATGTGCACATTGCGATATCAATGCTGAAACGATATTGTGCCGCCCTGGTAAATAGTGAGTGCATTATCATTTTTGGGTGAACTATCTTTTAATACTAATAAAGCAGATCTCTGGGGACCCTCAAAGCATGCGGACCCCTTTTAGCGCTTCTGCTGCAGTATTATAATAGTAATAGTGAGAACGACCGCTACTATGGCCACTGTGCTCATTAGAAAAGCTTTGCAGAGCGGCGCCCGCAGGATGGTCATAAGTAAGGACCTCTCTCTGCCTTCTCCTGATGACCCATGCGTGTCTGCTGGGATGCCCACATCCAGACTCTGGCTAACAGTGTGTGTGTGTATCGGAGCAGAACTGGGCACCCGCTTAACCTGCAGTTTCCCTTTATTTCGGTTAAAACGGATGCTGTAGACGTGCTGCATTGCAGACGGGAGATAAGACAGCACTGTCGAGTCATTGGCCAATTTTGGGAGTCCCAAGTTGGGTAGAGGGGTGTAGGAGCGGCAGAGAGGGCACTGGATGGTGTCGGGTTGGTTGGATTTGATGTTCATCCGGGCGAGACACTCCAGGCAGAAGGTGTGCTTGCATTGCAGGACTTTGGGGGTGTTGAAGACGTTGTTGAACTGGCAGAAGCAGATGGCGCACTCCAGATCGGGCAGCTCAAAGTCGTCCGCGTCTGGTTTGTAGGGGTCACGGAGGGCGTTCGGGTCTGACTCCATGACAGAGCGGACAGGGGACAGAGAGACGTGTCAGCGGGCATCCTCAAGCTCCATGCTGATTCAACCAGACTAGGGAAAGTAGAAGAAGAGATTATTTTACCACCACACATGGATAAATACTATATACACTCTAAAAATTCTGGGTTATATTAATCCCCATCCATTGATTATTTTTGTTCGGCTTGGTCCCTGATTTATCAGGGGTCGCCACAGTGGAATGAACCGCCAACTACTCTGGCATATGTCTTACTCAGCGGATGCCCTTCCAGCCGTAACCCAGCGCTGGAAAATATTTTAAAACAAATGGACAAACCCAAATTTGGTCCTATAAATTTAATTTAAAAAAATAACCCATTGGATGGCTAATTGAGTTGAATTTTTTTAGAGTGTATATATATTTTTAAAATAAAATAAAACGTATAATACATTTATAAATTGCTGTTGTACTTCATGACATTTGTTCACTTTTTTGATAAAACCAAATGCATAGAAGTAAAATCAGTTTAAAGCTTAAAAACATCTGTCATCGTAAAATAAAATAAAATAAAATAAAATAAAATAAAATAAAATAAAATAAAATAAAATAAAATAAAAAAACT
>CAIGQQ010029922.1:3211617-3226690 GCA_903798035.1 Danio albolineatus | reverse complement strand
GTAACTGATTCTACTTTCTAGTTTTTAATGCTTAGCAATGTTTTTTTATTATTATTATTTTATTTTATTTATTTTTTTGCATTGAGTACTACATTTTGTTTTCCTTTTTAATCCTGTGCAGCTTGTTAAGACAGGAGCATATAAACAGATAAAGAATAAACACAGGTTGGGCTTGAACTCTCCAAGGGAATATATGCGCTAATGTTTCTCTTTCTCTTTTTAACAAACAGCAGTGGCTAGATTGGGGCTTCAAACCACTCCCAACTGATACAACCCTTCCCCAGCCCCGGGGAACTCCCCACTTTCAACCCTGAGGACTACAACCTGCACAGCCTAACGCTCCTCACTATCTTTACACCACACTGTAAATAAATCACCCTCCAGGACTGTTGAACTATACCTATCAGTCTGATTGTGCTTTATCCCTCACCTTGCCACAATACATTACTTTCATAGCCTTCTGCCAATGTCGATATCGTAGACCTTTTTGTAATTAGCTTGATCATAAAGAACTTTTCTTTTATTGAATGGCAATAGGGGCAGCGTGGTGGTGCAGTGGGTAGCACTGTCGCCTCACAGCAAGAAGGTTGCTGGTTCAAGCCTCGGCTGGGCTAGTTGGCATTTCTGTGTGGAGTTTGCATATTCTCCTCGTGTTGGTGTGGGTTTCCTCCGGGTGCTCCGGTTTCCACCCACAGTCCAAAGACATGCACTGTAGGTGAATTGGGTAGGCTAAATTGGCCACAGTGTATGTTTGAATGAGAGTGTATGGGTGTTTCCTAGTACTTGGTTGCAGCTGGAAGGGCATCCGCTGCATAAAACATATGCTGGATGAATAGGCTATTCATTCCACTGTGGCGACCCCAGATTAATAAAGGGACTAAGCCGAAAAGAAATAAAATAAAATAAAATAAAATAAAATAAAATAAAATAAAATAAAATAAAATAAAATAAAATAAAATAAAATAAAGGCGCCACGGTGGCCTAGTGGTTAGCACGTTCGCCTCACAGCAAGAAGGTCGCTGGTTCGAGCCCCGGCTGGGTCAGTTGGCATTTCTGTGTGGAGTTTGCATGTTCTCCCCGTGGTTGCGTAGGTTTCCTCCGGGTGCTCCGGTTTCCCCCACAAGTCCAAAGACATGCGGTACAGGTGAATTGGGTAGGCTAAATTGTCCGTATAGTGTATGAGTGTGAATGTGTGTGTGTGGATGTTTCCCAGGGATGGGTTGTGGCTGGAAGGGCATCCGCTGCGTAAAAATATGCTGGATAAGTTGGCGGTTGATTCCGCTGTGGCGACCCTGGATTAATAAAGGGACTAAGCCGACAAGAAAGCTAAACAAAGCTAAACTATCCCATGATCTGCCAAAATATAGACAGCATGTTACATGTCCCACAAGAGACAGCAACATATTGGATCACTGCTATACAACAATAAAGGATGCATACCACTCTGTTCAACGAGCAGCTTTGGGACACTCTGACCACTGTTTAATCCATCTTATACCAACCTACAAACAGAAACTGAAAACAGCCAAACCTGTATTAAGATCTGTGAAAAGATGGACTAATGAAACAGAGCGGGATCTACAAGCCTGTTTCGACCTCACTGACTGGACTGTCTTTGAAGATGCTGCTAACGATCTGGATGAACTCACAGAGACGGTAACATCTTATATTAGTTTCTGTGAAGATGTGTGCATCCCTACCAGGACTCAACTCACATACAACAATGACAAACCATGGTTCACTGTAAAACTCAGACAGCTACGTCAGGCCAAAGAGGCTGCTTACAGGAATGGGGAGAGGGCCTTGTATAAGCAAGCAAAGTACACCCTGGAACGAGAGATCAGAGTCGCCAAAAAGAACTACTCTGAAAAACTAAGGAGCCAGTTCTCTTCCAGCGACTCAGCATCTGTGTGGAAAAGCTTAAGGAATATTACAAGTTACAAGCCACCTTCCCCAAGCACTGTAGACAATGAACAACTTGCTAACGACCTGAATGAGTTTTACTGCCGGTTTGAGAAAACCCCCCACACCCACCCTGAACTGCTCTTCACGCCACCATTAACACCTCCACCACCCCCCACCTCCCCCATACCTGCAATTCAGTTTAATGAAGATGATGTGCGCCAGGTCTTCCGGAAACAAAAGAGGAGAAAAGCACCAGGCCCAGATTCTATAACACCAGCCTGTTTAAAATCGTGTGCTGACCAACTGGCCCCCATCTTCACCCTGATCTTCAACAGATCACTGGAGCTGTGTGAAGTGCCCTCCTGCCTCAAACGCTCCATCATCATACCCATCCCAAAGAAACCCAAACTTACAGGACTAAACGACTACAGACCGGTGGCGCTAACCTCTGTGGTCATGAAGTCGTTTGAAAAGCTGGTACTGGCCCACCTGAAGGACATAACTGAACCCTCACTGGACTCTCTTCAGTTTGCCTACAAAGCAAACAGGTCTGTGGATGATGCAGTAAATATGGGACTGCATTATGTTTTGCAACACCTAGACAGACCAGGGACCTATGCGAGGATCTTGTTTGTTGACTTCAGCTCAGCTTTCAACACCATCATCCCAAAACTTCTCCTGCCCAAATTAACTCTGCTCTCCGTGCCCACCTCTGTCTGTCAGTGGATCAACAGCTTTCTAACGGACAGGCAGCAACTGGTCAAGCTGGGCAAATCCTCATCCAGGACCCGCACAATCAGCACTGGTGCCCCCCAGGGGTGTGTCCTCTCCCCTCTGCTCTTCTCTCTGTACACGAATGACTGCACCTCAAAGGACCCCTCTGTCAAGCTCCTAAAGTTTGCAGACGACACCACGCTTATCGGCCTCATTCAGGACGGTGACGAGTCTGCTTACAGACAGGAGGTTCAGGAGCTGGCTCTCTGGTGCAGTCACAACAACCTGGAGCTGAACACGCTCAAAACAGTGGAGATGATAGTGGACTTCAGGAGAAACCCCCCTGCTCTCCCCCCACTGAGCATCATGGACAGCACTGTGGCTGCAGTGGAGTCATTCAGGTTCCTGGGCACCACCATCTCTCAGGACCTGAAGTGGGACACTCACATGGACTCCATTGTCAAAAAAGCCCAACAAAGGCTGTACTTTCTTCGTCAGCTGAGGAAGTTCAACCTGCCAAAGGAGCTGCTGAAACAGTTCTACACCTCCATCATTGAATCAGTCATCTGCACTTCAATAACTGTCTGGTTTAGCTCAGCTACCAAATCTGACCTCAGAAGACTACGTCGAATAGTTGGGACTGCTGAGCGAATCATTGGTACAACCCTCCCTACTCTCCAAGAACTGTACTTATCCAGAGCGAGTAGAAGGGCTGCCAAAATCACTCTGGACCCCTCACACCCAGCACACTGCCTCTTTGAACTGTTACCTTCTGGTCGACGCTACAGAGCATTGCGCACCAGAACAGCCCGACACAGAAACAGTTTCTTCCCTCAGGCAATCCATCTAATGAACACTTGATGATAATAATCGTGGAACCAACACCACTACTGCTGTACACTCTTACACACACATACACTTATTTAACAACACACTTTACATGCCAATTTGCACATAACAGCTGCACATATAATGTTGTATATAGTAATACACCTGTACATACACTTGTCCATTTGTATATTTGCATTTAACACTTACTTCTATTTTTTTGAATATATTTATTATCTGTTTTTTGTCTTGTCTCTGTAATTCTGTTGCACTGTAGAAGCTCTGTCACGAAAACAAATTCCTCGTATGTGTGAACATACCTGGCAATAAAGCTCTTTCTGATTCTGATTCTGATTCTGAAAATGAATGAATGAATGAATGAATGAAAATAAAATAAAATATAATAAAATAAAATAAATCTGGTATTATATACAATAAATATTGTTTACTTATGAAAAAAAATCTGTAAGTCATTGTGGATAAAAGTATCTGCCAGATAACATTTAAAACGTAAATTTGATAAATAATTAAAAATATTTAATAAATAGGGCGCCACGGTGGCCTAGTGGTTAGCACGTTCGCCTCACAGCAAGAAGGTCGCTGGTTCGATCCCCGGCTGGGCCAGTTGGCATTTCTGTGTGGAGTTTGCATGTTCTCCCCGTGGTTGCGTGGGTTTCCTCCGGGTGCTCCGGTTTCCCCCACAGTCCAAAGACATGCGGTACAGGTGAAATGGGTAAGCTAAATTCTCCATAGTGTATGTGTGTGAGTGAGAATGTATGGATGTGTTTCCCAGAGATGGGTTGTGGCTGGAAGGGCATCCCTGCGTAAAACAAATGCCGGATAAGTTGGCGGTTCATTCCGCTGTGGCGACCCCGGATTAATAAAGAGACTAAGCCGAAAAGAAAATGAATGAATGAATGAATATTTAATAAATAAAAAGTACTGTAAGTTGCTGTGAATAAAAGCATTTGTTAAATGAACAAAAGTACAATAAAATTAAACTAAATAAAAAACTGGGCATTTGACAAATTGTATTGTTCCTCTGTTTAAGTCACTTTGAATAAAAGCATCTGCTGAAACATTTCACTCAATTTCATTTTCCTTTGGCTTAGACCCTTATTTATCAGGGGGCGCCACAGCAAAATGAACCACCAACTATTCCATCATATGTTTTACACAGCGAATGTCTGCTGAATGCATAAACGTAAATGTTAAAATAATTAAATATTTTTGGGAGGTTGTCCTATGTACAGTATGGTCATCATATACAGCTGATGTCAAAATTATTCACCCTCCCGCACTGTAAAAAAATTTATTCGTAAAACTTACAGGCAGTTGTGGTGGTAGTAAACTACCATATTTCATTAATGTATAGTGGTGATTTGTCTGTATTTTTTAATAACCAATATCTACACATGTTACACAGATAGACACCGTTAACACAGCCATACGCAGGCGGTGATGAGAAAGTTACATAATGATCCAATGCTCATCACCAACAACTTTTCCCACAAGCAGAACAGTGTATCAGTGTACAGAAGGTGCTCAGTGTCTATCACACAGCTACTAAACACCAGTATGGTGACACGCATACAATTAAAGTCATGAAATAAACATTTAGTCAACATTAGACGTTACATAAATCTCTAATGTACATCACTGATGGGGAAACAAAAATCATAAAAAGTGATTTGCCATGCAGGAAATTCTGGGAAAGTCAATTTACGGTTATTTGCCGTATATATTAAGGAAACATACTGTTAGCCAGGTTACTGATTTTTACTGTAGCATTTTTAGTTTTTCACCATTGAAACCATTTTTATAAGTGTGTGATTTTTTTTCTTTTTTAAATATTTGCCAAATGTTGTTTAACAGAGGAAGGAATTTTTCACAGTAATTCCTATAATTCTTTTCTTCTGGAAAAAGTCTTATTTTGTTTTATTTCGGCTAGAATAAAAGCAGTTTTTAATTCTTTTAAAAACATTTTAACGTCATTATTATTAGCCTCCTTAAGCAATATTTTTCGATTGTCTACAGAACAGACTATTATGTGTAGAAATGTGATGAAAAAAAAATTATCTCTGTTAAACAGAAACTGGGGAAATATATACAGGAGGGCTTATAGTTCTGACTTCAACTGTATATTAGATACAGATGTGCTAGACCCTGCATTTTAGTTTGAAGAGCGAACTTCATGTTTTCAGCAGTCTCTTCTTCAGAAGATTAAGTGAATTAGGGACATGGAGTTTGATCCATTTCCAAACAAACTCTGGTGCGCTTCGTCAAATTGAAATTGAAAATGTATTGCAACACAAACTAAAATCATCCAAAAAACACACAGTTAAAGTGACAATGATTTGCCCTCCTGTGATTTGTTTTTTCAAATATTTCCCAAATGATGTTTAACAGAGCAAGGAATTTTTCACAGTATTTCCTATAATATTTTTTCTTCAAGAGAAAGTTTTTATTTGTTTTATTTCGGCTAGAAGAAAAGCAGTTTTTAATTTTTTAAAAACCATTTTAAGGTCGATATTATTAACCCTTCTTAAGCAATATTATTTTTCCATTGTCTACAGAACAAACCATCCTTATACAATGATTTGCCTAATTAACCTAACTTGTCTAATTAACATAGTTAAGCCTTTAAATGTCACTTTAAGCTGAAGACTAGTATCTTGAAAAATATCTAGTCAAATATTATTTACTGTCATCATGACAAAGATAAAAGAAATCAGTGATTAGAAATGAGTTATTAAAACTATTATATTTAGAAATGTGTTGAAAAAAATATTATTTCCATTAAAAATATACAGGGGGCTAATAATAAAGGAGGGCTAATAATTCTGACTTCAACTGTTTCTATACAGGCACAAAATAAGATGCTAAGAAAAGTCATGTGACTGAAAAAGGAGTGCTTTGGGTCACTCAGTGAACTGTCCTGGTCCCCTGTCTGTATGTTATTTCTGATTGGCAGAGAGTGAAGCATGACTAGTGAACAGTCGTGTTTGTTGTTCTGCCCACACGCTCGGCAACAGATTTGCCTTGGAAATTCTTATACGTTTCCAGCAAAACTATGCAAAGCAGCAGAAGGGTGTCCCATTACTGCAGCCCATAATGCAGCCAGAAGAGATCCGGTTACTTCAATAGATGGCCATCAGATGACATTTAATTTCACCTCAATGGATCATAGTTTGTATGAATATATATGTGTGTGGTAATGTTAGATGCACGAATTGATATGGGATGCAGCTGAGGTTGGGATAAAGTTTTAAAAAGTAAATAATTAAATAAAAAGGGACTAAGCTGAAAATAAAATGAATGAATGAATGAATAATTAAATAAAAAAACACTTTTATTCCTCAGACAGTACACTTTCAGAAATAAATAACACAGACTCATTCTGAAAACGTAGCCCTATATATATTTTTGGAGATCGCGAATCACGTAGCTAGAAGTAATTGTGGCTGCATTTCGTCTATAAAACAAGCGTTACTGGGTGGTATGACGCCACAGCTGATCGCTTACCTCCCTATGGAGGGCTTTGCTGCTATTACCAGTTTGTCCAGTGGCTTGCCATCAGCGAACTTGAGACGCAGAGAGGAGTTGACCGTGATGACGGGATTCGAGATCAGTGAAGAACGGTTTCAGAAAGCAGGCAAGACAAAAACAGAAGCACAAAAATAAAATAAGCAAGAGAATAACAGTGTGAGAATGTAGTAAAGTCTAAAAAATGCAGTAAAAATCACTTTTCTGTTTTTCTGAGGGCTTTTCTGTTTCTGGATTTTTTTAAAAGTTGGGTTAAGGGAAGTGAGTGGGCGGGTCAATCTGTGCTTTTGAAAACACTATCAGTTGGATGTCAGTCAGTCAGTCAGTGAGTCGGACGACAGCGGCCACTGGTGGATTTATGTGAGAAGAGCAGGCGCGAATGGCACTCGTGAGGGAAATTTGAGATGTCAAAAAGCATACACAGCAGCCTCTGGTGGACCTGCGAAAGTAAAAACTGCAAAAAGCGTACCTCCTGGGACTTATTTTGTGATCTCCAGAAATGTATATGAGGGTACAGTTTCAGAATGAGCCTGGCTTGGAAATTAAGGTACTAGAGCTGTCACTGTGGCAATACTTGTGTACAAAAAGTACAGATTTGTTCCTTAGGCTTCCATTTTGGCACCTCAAAGGTACATATTAGTTCCTAGAAATATCAAGAGCTAGACTTTTGTATTTTTAGGTACTTATACCACAGGGGAAATAAGTTTTCAACATGACACCATTTTTCTCCCTTTTCATTTTTTAGAAAACATATTTCTAAAGGTGCTGTTGACTTGAAATTTTTCACCAGATGTTGGTAGCAACGAAAGAAATCCATAAATGCAAAGAAAACAAATCTAATTCGTTTACAAATGAAGTTATGTGATAAATGAAATGACAGAGGGAAGAAGTATTGAACACATAAAGAAAGGGAGGTGTAGAAAGACAGTGAAAGCTCAGACAGCAGCTGAAATCTCTCAGTAGTTCTTCAGCAACCCTCCGCCCTTTGCCATTGTAAATAATTATTAGCTGCTTCAGTCCAACATTTACATTAGCAGTAGGATAAAAATGAAACCAGTGTGGACATTTCAGCAAGACAATGATCCAAAACTCAGCCAGGGAAACTCTCAAATGCTTCAGAGAAAATAAAATCAAGATGTAGAATGGCCCAGCCAATCACCTGACTTGAATCCAATAGAAAATAAGCTCAGATTTGATAGACAAAACTCACAGAACCATTTTTACACTCTGTTGAAGTTTGTGAAAAACTCACACCTGAGTCACATTGGTCAATTTTACGAATAAATGTGCTTTCAATTGGTGTATAGTTTGTTATAATAGAGCATTATTTAGTCAAAATTATTTATTGTTATTTAAAGTATAAATATTATAAATATAAAATATAAATATAATCACCTTTAAAGTTGTCAGATGAAGTAACAGACACGACGAAAAAACATGATTCACTGGATTTAAACATTTTATTTAGGGTAACTTTTTGCAAAGCTGAATTTAAGCTGAATATACAATTATATTTAACTTGTCTATTTAAATACAGCCCATATATATATACACACAACCAGTTACCTTAAATAAAATGTGTAAATCCAATGAATCATTTCTTTCAGTCCAGGACTTTTTTTTTGCTGTTATTGTGCAGACATTTATCAAATGAAATCTGCAATAATTTAGAAAGTATAACAAATAAAATTCTCTCACACAATTTTCCTCATTTATTTTCTTTTGGCTTAGTCCTTTTTATTTATTAGGGGTCGCTACAGCGGGATGAACCACCAACTTTTTTTTTTTTTTTTTGAGCAGCAGATGCCCATCCAGCTGCAACTTTCCCAATACTGGGAAAGACCCATACACTCTCACATTCACACACGCAGTCATACACTACGGCCAATTTATTTCACCCAATTCACCTATAGCACATGTCTTTGGACTGTTGGGGGAAACCCGAGCACCCAGAGGAAACCTGCAAAGGAACATGCAAACTCCACACAGAAATGCCAAATGGCCCGTATTTACACACGTAAGTAAATTAAATTTCATGTTCAATAATCTATGGGTGTAGATTCCAGGCAAGTCTGTCTATATACATTCATTCATTTTCTTTTCGGCTTATTTCCTTTATTAATCCGGGGTCGCCACAGCGGAATGAACCGCCAACTTATCCAGCATTTGTTTTACGCAGCGGATGCCCTTCCAGCCACAACCCATCTCTGGGAAACACATTCATACATTCTCATTCACACACATACACTATGGACAATTTAGCTTACCCAATTCACCTGTACCGCATGTCTTTGGACTGTGGGGGAAACCGGAGCACCCGGAGGAAACCCACGCAACCACGGGGAGAACATGCAAACTCCACACAGAAATGCGAACTGGCCCAACCGGGGATCGAACCAGCGACCTTCTTGCTGTGAGGCGAACGTGCTACTCACGCGCCACCGTGGCGCCCCTCTGTCTATATACTATTAATCAAAAGTATACTATTTCCCCCACAATTCAAAGACATGCGCTATAGGTGAATTGTATGAACTAAATTGACCATAGTGTATGTGTGTTTGTGTGTGAATGAGAGTGTTGGGGTGTTTCCCAGAACTGGGTTGCAGCTGGGTAAAACATATGCTGGGATAATTGGTGGTTCATTCCGCTTTGGACAACGTAGAAATGAAAATCTCTTTATAGGACATGATCTACTATTTTTTTTTTGGCTTTTGCCAATAATATACCAGTGCAACATAAGGCTGGTTTTATGGTCCTAGGTCACATTTGTTCATATGCCTTTCAAGGTTTTACCATGTTTTAAAGCACACGCACATGATATAATCAAGCTTTTAAACACAAAATCTTTTGTTTTCAATGGTTTGACATTTTTGACCAGGAACAGAGGTGTCTAGAAAGTTTAAAATGACCAAAAATGTCCACCAATAATGTTAATGGTATCAAAGTTTTGTCTCTCTTCTCTTTAAAGGGAATGAGGTGTTAATGAAGACTAATTTATGTCGCCAGATTTAGCGAATAAAAACAAGCCTATAGTACACTATGCAAAATCACATCTTGGAAATGAATAATCACATAATATCCAAAATATTGTGACCTTAACTCATTTACTTTATTAGAAACCAGACTGTTTCATCCCAAAAAACACATTGCTTATAATATGAGATATTGTTATAAGCAATAATATATGAGAGTGTACCTTGCCAAGCAACTTTCCAAACATATGCAAAACACGATGCTTTTGTTGACGCTGGTTCACTGAACATTTCTGGCAACAGCAAGTCTGTGGTCACTAATATAACTAACAGAAAAAGAGGATATCAAAAATGCTAATTGCTGAAACATTGCAATGGTTATATCATGCCTTCAATCATCACAAATTGTTTGATAAGTCATGTTCTGTATAATTTAGGAGATTCACTCCAGTACTTTACATGTATTTGCCACTTCTATAATTGTATATACATTGTGAACATCAGGGGTGTCAAACTCATCTTAACTGCACTGTAAAATGCGATTAGTTGACTTTATTAAAACAAAGTAAACTTGTAACCATTATATTATTAATTAAACAAACTAAGTGCATTATAAAAGTAAAGTCTGTTAAGGTTTACTGACCTTTTTTTTTGTAAAATCAACTTGTTGCTTTTAAGGCAATGGGTTTACTCAGTTTTTAAATTAAAGTAAGTAATCGCTTTTTACAGCGAGAGGGCTACTTCAGCATTATGGCTGTTATATCCCCCTTAACATACTGTTAAATAATGGTCTCTTTATTTCATTATAACATATAAATATATATATATATATATATATTTGCATGAGTGTAAAACATACGTTAGTTCTTTTAGGTATGCTCTAGAATTACTCGTGGGATGCTTTCACTACATGCAAATCTTCAGCTCGAGTATGAATATCTTGAACTTGTGCAAAAGATGTAATTGAAACAAATAGGGATGTTCCGATACCCTTTTTCCCTTTACGATACTGATACCTGAGCTCAGGGTATGAGTGATACAGAGTACTGAACCGATACCTGAGTGTGTATCTGTAGAAACAGTTGTGTCTACTACTAGCCCTAACTGACAGAATTAATTTCTGG
The DNA here is from genome assembly GCA_903798035.1 of Danio albolineatus. Taxonomy (NCBI): domain Eukaryota; kingdom Metazoa; phylum Chordata; class Actinopteri; order Cypriniformes; family Danionidae; genus Danio; species Danio albolineatus. The sequence goes on along the minus strand of CAIGQQ010029922.1, from coordinate 3,215,601 downwards.
TGTGCTTCAGACTTAACCATTAATAAAACATGAACAGTTGTATACAGTGAACTAGAGTATTTTTATTATCTGACTTTTATTATCAGACGCTCAACAGTAATATTACTATACTTTGCTTAAGTTTTACAGTATGACTGCATAAAATCAGTGCAATAAATACAGAAATAAAAAGATGAATATGAATAATATAGAAAAATAACAATTCAGAAACATTTTTTTAAATAAAATGTGTGTTACCCGCTTCTTCTTCACTGCTGTAACAGTGGCTGTTGTGGCAACAAAGCATAATGTCCTGTGTTTGCGATCTGAGCAGCAAATTGAAGATCTGACTCTGAGTTTGCAGTGTTAAGCAAAGCTAGCAGGAATACAGAGGGGAATATACGTATTGATTGCTGTTTTTTTTCCTGGCAATAAAATTTCTAAAGGAGCTGTTGACATGGAATTGAACCAGATTTTGGTAAAACCCAAACAACACAAACATAAAAATAAAACAAAACAAAACCAAAAAAATCTGAAAAATGAGTTCTGTGCAATAACAATGAAATGACACAAAGAGAAAGTCCTGAACTACTAAAACTTATTTTATATAATACTTTATATAAAAGGCTTTTGTGGCGATGGCAGCTTACAGACGCCTCTCATATGGAGAATGAAGTCACATGCATTCCTCAGGTGTGAGTTTTTCACAGACTTCAACAGAGTGTAAAAATCTTGATGGTTCTTTGAGTCTTGTCTATTAAATCTGAGCTTTATTTAGTATTTTCTATATTGGACTCAAGTCAGGTGATTGGCTGGGCCATTCTACAGCTTGATTTTCTTTCTCTGAAAGCATTTGAGTTTCCTTGGCTGAGTTTTGGATCATTGTCTTGCTGAAATGTCCACACTGGTTTCATTTTTATCCTACTGCTAATGTAAATGTTGGACTAAAGCAGCTAATAATTATTTACAATGGCAAAGGGCGGAGGGTTGCTGAAGAAATACTGAGAGATTACAGCTGCTGTCTGGGCTTTCACTGCCTTTCTACACCTCCCTTTCTTTATGTGTTCAATACTTCTTCCCTCTGTCATTTCATTTATCACAAAACTTCATTTGTAAACTAATTACATTTGTTTTTTTTTTCTTTGCATATAGAGATTTATTTGGTTGCTACCAACATCTGGGGAAAATTTCAAGTCAACAGCAACTTTAGAAATATGTTCTCTGAAAAATGAAAAGGGAGAAAAATGGTGTCGTGTTGAATACTTATTTCCCCTGTGGTATAAGTACCTAAAAATACAAAAGTCTAGCTCTTGATATTTCTAGGAACTAATATGTACCTTTGAGGTGCCAAAATGGAAGCCTTAGGAACAAATCTGTACTTTTTGTACACAAGTATTGCCACAGTGACAGCTCTAATACCTTAATTTCCAAGTCAGGCTCATTCTGAAAACGTACCCTCATATACATTTTTGCAGATCACGAAATACGTCCCAGGAGGTAAATTTTTTGCAGTTTTTACTTTCGCAGGTCCACCAGAGGCTGCTGTGTATGCCTTTTGAGATCTCAAATTTCCCTCAGAAGTGCTATTCGTGCCTGCTCTTCTCACATAAATCCACCAGAGGCCGCTCACTGAATGACTGACTGACTGACTGACCGATCGCTCGATTGACCCACCCTCCTCCTTCCTTAAATCCAACCAATAGTGTTTTCAAAAGCACAGATTGACCCGCCCACCCACTTCCCTAAACCCAACTGACAGTTTTAAAAAACAATCCAGAAACAGAAAAGCCCTCAGAAAAACAGAAAAGTGATTTTTACCACATTTTTTAGACTTTACTACATTCTCACCCTGTTATTCTCTTGCTTATTTTATTTTTGGGCTTCTGTTTTTGTCTTGCCTGCTTTCTGAAACCGTTCTTCACTGATCTCGAATCCCGTCAGTGCGGTCAACTCCTCTCTGCATCTCAAGTTTGCTGACGACAAGCCACTGGACAAACTGGTAACAGCAGGAAAGCCCTCCATACGGAGGTAAGCGATCAGCTGATAGCTCAAAAAGGAGTGGCGTCATACCGCCCCGTAGCGTTTGTTTTGTTACATTGTGCGTTGGATGTGAATTCAACTACAAACTCAGGTAAAAAGTGTAAACAAACTACAAACATGGTGGATGTGCGAGACCAACCGTCAAGTAGGGAGCCTTTGGTAAAGTTGTTTGAATGACTATTAATTAATATCTTGCCAAATCATGTTTTCTGTGTTATATCTCAACTGCAGCAACAAAGACATGTTTGCATTAACTACTGAATGCATAATTCTGCAAATACCTGAGGAGATTGCTCTGCATGAAAGACTTACTAATGGCAGATTAACCTGTTGCTGCATCTCCAATACTGTAGGCAGTTAAATATGAAATAAATGAATGACAGATCTTATAACTAAAGAACATAACGGTCCGTTAATGAGAAAGTAGTATGTCCCAAAGCTTGCATACTCTTTTGTTACACACTTAAAACTGCATACTTTTTCTTCACAAAAAAAGTACAGACTTTTAGGACACAGTATAAGTATGTGAATTGGGATGCACCAACAGTCTTTGAATAAACGTCAGAGATCCTGCACTGTCAGGGATTGTAAACACTGAAAACGGTAAAAAATGTTGTCCAATGATGAAACATCTGAAGAACAACCCAAACCTCCATCAGAAGCACAACATGAGCAGGATGCTACAACTGGTTCTTTGGTGGTTTATTCTCAGATCTGCTTGTAAGAATTTTATTCCTGTGCTCCTTTGTTTGAGGGTCAGCCAATTGGACGACAAACTTGAATTTAGCAAAAGTGTGCTACAGTAAGATCTACTGTAAGGAAATTAGCTACAGAAATGAAACTGGAATTTCAGACAAATGATAAACAGCAGGTCAGAATTGATTCCTCTTTAAACAAAAAAAAGACAAGAACTTAATTCATCGTGCACTTTGATCTTTAAAACTGTGCAAACGTTCATTAATGGCTACAATATACACCACATAAAAGATAATATTCAAATAAGCATGATAGTTGTAAGAGTAATTGCACTGTAAGGGTCTGTAGCTGTTTGGAGAAATTCATTTGAACCCTATCTGATGCAGTTAGTAGCGTTTTTATTTCTATAAGGGATAGGTCACTCCAAAATTACATTCTGCCATCATTTACTCATCCTCCACTTGTGGCAAACCTCATAGACTTTCTTTCTTCTGTTGAACACTAAGGAAAATAATCTTAACAATGTTAGAAAAAAAAACAGCTGTTGACATCCACAGTATTTTTTTGCAATATTCCACAATGCACATAAAAATAGGTGGATAAAAAACAACAACCATTGACTTCCATAGCATTTGTTTGTTCCTACAACAGGATGCTTCCCTCCAACAATTATCAGGATATCTTGTTTTGCAAATCACTTGATGGTGAGTAAACGCTGAGGTAAACCTCATCGTTTACTCACAACTCAAGTGGTTTTCACTTTTCTGAACATTCTTCAAATGTCTTATGAGCAATTTCATAATTTTTGCGCATGTTGTGTATATTTTGTTGTTTCCATTAAGAATTTAATCCAATATTTCAAAATAAGTAGATGAAACATAGTCATTGACTTCCATATTGTTTTTGTTCACGCTATGGAATATCAATGGCAGCTATTTCCCCCTGAATATCTCGTTTTGTGTTCAAGAAAAGGAAGAAATTGATAAAACCACTTGAGTGAGTAAACGCTAAGGTCATTTTTTTACTTTTGCGTAAAAATTACCTCAGTGTTTACTCACACTCAGGTGGTTTTCAACATTTTTGCGCATTTTGCTGTTCCTATTATCCACGATTAGGTGGATAAAAACATAACTATTTACTTTCATATTGTTTTTTTGGTTCATGTTATGGATGTGGTTGATTTAATCCATGAATTTGTGTTCAACAGAAGCAAAAAAAAAAAAAAGAAAAGAAAAAAAAGATACAAATTTTGCAAATCACTTGAGTGTG
>CAIGQQ010029922.1:3190288-3201617 GCA_903798035.1 Danio albolineatus | reverse complement strand
ATAATATAATATAATATAATATAATATAATATAATATAATATAATATAATATAATATAATATAATATAATATAATATAATATAATATAATATAATATAATGATTCAAACCATGATAACATGAAAAATATTTGATTATTTTATATAATTACATGTATGCGGATGATTTGGTTATCTTTTCCCAAGTAGCGCTGGTTTTCAGCAGCTGCTTAATATTTGTGCAGAGTATGGGCAGAGATATGATGTGCAATAAGAGTGTTTACATGTAGAACCAAAGAACATAGAGAGGATTTTTCATAGGATTTTTCCAGAGTTTTATTTGTGAGGGCATGTTTTAAATGTTAGCAAAACGTAAATATTTAGGGCATATCATTGCTGAAGTTATGAGTGATGATGATATGTACAGGGAACATCGACAGTATATGCTCAAGCAAATACACTGAATGAAATAATTCAAAGATGATTTCTTGGATTCACTAATTTTTTTCCGTTAAGTGGTTGTAAACAATTTATTTGGGCTGAATTTAAACAAACAAATTAAGTTGAATATTATTACATCTAATTTGATTGTTGAAATTCAACAAAAATAAATTGTTCGCAACAGCTTTGCAGACATTGTTTTATTCAGTGCTGGTGAGAAAGTTATTTGTGTTTGGAGCAGATTAAGGTGAACTTCTTTAGAACTTATTGCAGTGCTTTATGCACAGCTCCACTGTGGTACAACTTTTAAAAAGAGAGTTTCCATAAGCTGCAGGTTGCACATAATGATTGTATGAGGATTCTACTTAAGAAACAGATGCTGTAGTGCAAGTGAATTACTCTGTAAAATAAGAAGAGTTTGATCATGTTTTGCTTTGATGAGAAATTTGATCAATAAGTTTATCTGTCGATTGGAGAAGTCACAGAATAGCATTTTAACGTTGTTGATAAACTGTAGGCTTACTGATCATTCACCTTTAATGAAATATTGGCTGTCTTTTATAATGTGTATTGTGTGGTTTGTATGTCTTTTGTACTATTGGACCTAGTGTCTGGAATAAACAGTATTATAATATTATCATATAAACCAAGATAACATGAAAAATATTGAATTATTTTGAAGCTTTTAATGAAATTATGGAGGTATAATGTTTAATTTGCAGCAAGAGTACAAGAGTTCAGTGTCAGCAGTGGTCAAAGTAAAAATTCCTGAAACAATATTTCAGAATATAATACAATTTCTCCAGTACTTCACACCCCGGCTTTTAAAAACACATTCAAGCATAACCAGCAGCCAATCAGAAGTGAAGTGGCATTTTCTACCTAAATAACACAAGAAACAGCACCTAATCAATGTCATGATTATCTTTTACCCTGACTTCAGCCATAAGGGGAACATTTAATGGAGAAAAAGCCCGTTTCGTAAATCAGGCAGGCAGTTTTACAGCTTTACTTTAGGCCAGAACTTTAACTTTGCTTCAGCCTCACTTTAATTATGTTTTTACACCATTGATTGGTTGATATAATCAGGTAATCATACATAAAATAGCCAATAATATGTGTACAGTATTTGGAGAGATTTGCTGGTGTTCTCAAACAAAGCTTTTGCGTTTATTAATAGGTCTACACTGTAAAAAATAGCACTAAATTGGCAGTTTTAAGTATTTTGTTTTATTTTTTAATGTTTATTCAAGCTTTTGAATTGCATTATGAGAGCTTGATCTTTCTTCCAACAACTTTCAACCATGAAAAGTTGAAACAAAGTGACTTTTATGAACATTTTTAATAGTTTAAAGTGATATATTGTCTGCGTTGGTGTTGTATATTATGCTACAAAAGCCTTGTAATAAACTGGAAGCACATTTTCTGTTATTTTACACACATATTTCTCTACATATTATTTCTTATACATTATTTTAATGTACTCAAATGTCAATAAAAGTCACTTTGTTAAACTGTATGTTTAATTTTCAACATCAAAAGTCGACAGAGCAGAGATCAACATCCCATAATGCAGCTCACAACCGTAAATAAATGGAAAACACATATAAAATACACATCTTTTTTTACAGTGTAGCTAAAACAGTTCACCTCAATAAAAATAAAGCGAATAAGTATTTACTCACCCTCAGGTCATACAAGATGTAGATGATATTGTTTCTTCGTCGTCAATGAATCAATGAACGCTCTGCAGTGAATGACAATTCAAATGGCAGATAAAAATAAGTCCATCAATTCAAGTGAAGTGAAATACTGGCATGAGTTTTTAAACAGACGCTTCTGGCCAAAATACTGCTTCAACATTCATTATTCGATGCTGCCGTCAGGCAAAAAGCACATCAAAATATTTGTTTTTGCCTTCAATTGGTGCTTGACCTGTGGATATCTGCCTTCTGATTCAGACGATATTTGTAAATAAAAAATAATGAAAAAATTTGGTCAATTAGACAAGTCGTTGTTTAACAGTGGCTTGTTCTGTACAATCCAAAAAATATTGCTAAAGGGGTAATCGCACCAAACGTGCTTTTGCGTTGAGAGGCGCCTCCAGCATTGTGTGTGCTGCTTATGCGCCCTGCACACCTCGCGTTTTAACCGCCTGCTGCACCTCACGTTTTTTCCCTTGCGCGTCGTGTGCTCGCTGTTGAAAACCCTGAGCGGAAAAAGCGTGTTACGCCAGTCGCGTCTTTTTGATTCTCAGGCGGAGTCAATAAAAAAATATCTTGTGAATAAAAAAGGCGGAGCGGTGCGCCTCGCGTTCTTGGAGTGTAAAAGTGTGTTCGGTGTGATCAGCCCCTTACTAATGGTCGTGAGCGTTGTGCGTGCTGCTTATGTGCCCTGTGTGCCTCGCATTTAAATCGCCTGCTGTGCCTCGCATTTTTGCCGCTGCATGCCATGTGCTCGCAGTTGAAAAAAGTCAACCCTGAGCAGAAAAGATGTGTTACGACAGTCGCATCTTTCTCAATCTCCTATCAAATGAAAGCAGAGGTGGGGTTTCCGTTGAGGTGCCTGCAGTGTTTGTGTTAAGGCAACTACAGAGAAGAGACGTGTTGTTGCTTTTTTGAGTTACACGGTGTTGCATGACTTCCTGAATTTCACATTATTTTTAAATATTAAAATTATATTAATAATCAACAGCAACACTCGCGCACATTACCCAGCTGATTCAGTCGCTGCCTAGTGACAAAAAAAGCACACCGCACTTCTTTTTTTCTTGTCAACAAAAAAGTTTGGTGTGAACGGCCCCTAGGGGGGCTAATAATATTAATATTAATAATATTGAAAAAAAAAATAGTAAACTGTTTTTTATTCTAGCCAAAATAAAACAAATAAGACTTTCTCCAGAAAAAACAATTTTATAGGAAATACTGTGAACAATTCATCGCTCTGTTAAACATCATTTGGAAAATACTAGAAAAAGAACAAATAAATTCATGGCGACATGGTGGCTCAGTGGTTAGCACTATAGTCTCAAAGCAAGAAAGTCGCTGGTTTGAGTCCCGGCTGGGCCAGTTGACATTTCTGTGTGGAGTTTGCATGTTCTCCCCATGTTGGCGTGGGTTTCCTCCAGGTGCTTCAGTTTCCCCCACAGTCCAAAAACATGACCTATTGACCTTATTCTTCAATGCTGAAGTCGCTCGTTTTTGTGATTGTTTTAGAACTTACGATTCATTCGCCTATGGGAGAAATGACTAGGAATAATAAACGGCAGAAAACGGTCAAACTACTCGCTCTACAAAGTGTTTGCATGACTATACAAACAAAGTAGAATAATATAATAAGAAAACATCAGTCTGCAACATTAAGCAGCAAAACGAGCTGTTTTTAACGTCTAGTGATTGAGACCGGAAGTCTTGAGCCAAGAAGATTCAAATGGCTGCACGCGCTCGTACGCAAAGAATAAGGTAAATAGGTGAATTGAATAAACTAAATTGTCCGTAGTGTACGACTGTGTGTGTGAGTGAGTGTGTAGTGAGTGTGCTGCGTAAAACATATACTGGAATAGCTGGAGGTTCATTCCACTGTGGCAACCTCTGAAATAGAGACTAAGACGAAGGAAAATGAATGAATGAATGAATGAATGAATGAAGTGGTGGACACTGAATAAAGCACATAATCTGTACCTGAGGTGATCGTTATCTTGTATACTGTTGTTCTGCTACAATGTCGCAAAAATAGAAATGGAATGCGCTGTGCATGTTTTTGCACAGCGAAGATGGTTAGGTGTAAGTGAGAAACTACACGTTTTTAATGATTATATCGTCCTTTTTAAATTTTTTTCTGTATAGGATAGAGGAGAGTTGAGACAGGAATGTGTCGGCACACTAAACCACTAGGTTATTGGCACCGACTGGTTATATCTTCTAATTTTGGCTTTGTTTCTGAACATGCTAACTTATAGATAACTTTAAGGGCCCTAACACACCCCCACCCAGGTGCAAAGCGGCACCAGGCGTGACATGCCCCAAGCGCACATGTGCCGTGTGCTATAGAACATGTGCTTAGATCGTTGAAATAGACCCCTAAGACTGAAGAATTGATACAAAACATCAATCTTGAAAAACTAGCAGCACATAAACAGACCAGACGGACGACAGCTAACTGAAACAAGCGCCTACTCGAAGATGACGTCTCTTTTCACACCTACAGGGGGAAGTAATCTATTTTCTCATTCCACAATGAGAAACCGGACCATGAAATGCACACAGACAAAGCATGAACAAAGCCTACGATAAAGTAGCATTATCACGGTATTTGTCACCCACCATGGAGTAATGTGCTAGTGTAAACATGTCTGATAATGTAATAATCCATATCGTTTGCAAATATTTGAGAAGTCTATCAAAATTACAGCCGTTTTCATACATTTTGACTTTAAGTGATGGACTCAGATTGTGTTGTGACATCTTTTGTTGTTTTTTTATCAGCTGTTTTACAGGGCATTTACTGCAGAGCTTCAACTGATGAAGCAAGCGATGTAACATTGAACAAATTAAAAAAAACATCATCTTACATCTTGGCCTGAGCGGGAATAAATTTCAAGCAAATCTTCATTTCTGAACGAGCTCATCCCGTTAATAAGAACACATACTTTTTCGTGTAATTACCAAGAGTTCCATTCACTGAAGATGTTGGTTAATTCTGCAGACGGAGGTCAGGAGCGGGTCTGATTTTTCCAGATTGGAGGTCAGAAGCGAGCCACTTCAGTAAGACTGGGCACTGTGCTCTGGTCGAGATGCAGCTGGTGAAGTCCGGTGTTAAAACTGGCACACAGCAAACTACTGGAGTCACACGGAGCCAGAGATACCAGCGGCCCCGAACCGTCCAGAGTTAAAGTGTACAAACAAGCTGAAGAGAGAACGGGGAGGAAACAAGAGTCACGTTATTTACTGTCATCGTAATGTGCAGCTTTTTCTCACTTACACTGGCTCCCTGTTAAGTTCTGTAATGATTATAACATATTGCTTCTAACCTATAAAGCTTTAAAGAGTCTAGCTCCTGTTTATCTAACCAACCTTCTGTCTCGCTACAATCCAACCCGCTCTTTAAGATCTCATACCATAAGGCTTCTGGCAGTACCCAGAATAGCAAAGTCCACTAAAGGAGGTCGAGCCTTAAAAAACAGTGTAAATTTAACTCAATTTGAGTTTAACTTAACACTCCTTGGGTGTACATATGACTCCCTCCATTTAGGAGTTAAAATAACACTTTCTAAAGTGTGAAATTTGTACATTACTCACAGAGTTCATTTTAACACAGTACGAGTTTATTCTTACATCAAACTGGAGTGTGTGTTACCCTTTAAAGTGTTAATATATTACCTTTGTTCCTATATTATCAGTTGGTGTGTGTGACAGATAACAGTGATCAAATATGTGGGTGTTTATATGTATTTATATGCCACGTCAAAGCGTATCTTTTTGCACGTATTTGCTTATTTTTTCTATATTTATACTTTTTCATATATGCATTTGTATGCCTTTGTAAGTATGTATATGTGCTCTCTGATCAGTGCTGAATTAATGATTGTAGTTGGCATTGTTTGTTACAATATTTGAGTACTATTTAGATGTCTGAATGAATCAGGTGACCGCAGCACTCAAAAGAAACTCGAGACACACCTGATCACCGTTACCCTGATGAAGGGAGCTCTCTGCCGAAACGCGTTGGTGTTTAAGAATAAGCCATGTGAATAAAGGCTTTTTAAACATTTTTCCACATTTTTCGAGTGCCTTGGATTGATTTTTATTGCTTGTTTTGATGAATCCCTTACCCAAAGAGCACCGATCAAATATTTGAAGTACCCCAGAGCGCTTTTTGTTTTTTTGAATAACAATGATCAAATATGTTGAAAATAGTTTTAATTTATTAAATGTTCATTAATCTTTTCAGAAATAATTTCAATACATTTAACTCTTTGCATTTTAAAATGCAACAAGACATGTTTCAAGTTTAAGTAAAACATACTGGTTTGATCACTGTTTGTCCAAAAGAACTGGTACGAGTAAAAAACTAGTGGGAAATACTCTGAATATTGGGTTTAAAGTTTAACACTAAAAGAAAAAAAAACAACAACTCTTAAATATACACTCTTTCACACTCATGGATTAAAATGTACTCTGATTTTAACACTGATCAACACCAAAAAAAACTCATATATGGCTCCTAAACTCTGGAATAGCATATCATGCCAACCATCGAGGACAACATATACACTTTATACACAAATACCCTTCATTGAACATAGACATCACCTATATACAATATAACTGCAGGTTAAGTATACTTATATATAATAACTTTAACTGTTAAGCAATTATTTAGTTAATTAGTTCAAGTTATGGTATTTATGGTATGACTGAACTCTTCTGATATTGTTTGTAATATGGTAACGTGCACCTTTTAAAGCTGCTTTGAAACAAGAACTATTGTGAAAAATGCTAAACAAATAAACTTCAGTTGAATTGGTAAATGGAGTGTGGTTGGACTGCGATGTGGTGTTTGTTGTGTGATACTTTATTTTAATGTACAATTTAAGCAATTAATAAACCATTAACTAAGAAGTTCTATAAACTGCTAATTTGCTGCTTATTAATAGTTAGTAAGGTAGTAGTGAAGTTGAGGTATTGGGTAGGATTAGGAATGTAGAATAAGATCAGGTAACACTCTATTTTGATGGTCTGTTTGAGTATTAGTAGGATGTCTGCTTAATATCTGTTGATGCTGACATTTAACAGTCTTTCAACAGACATTTAGCTGACTATAAGAAACTTCGCAAGTATGTCAACTTACACTAACCCTAACCTAACAGTCTACTTATAATCTAATGAGAATTAGTTGGCATGTAATGTAACTTAAGTTCAACAAACGGACCGTCAAAATAAAGTGTGACCTAAGATCATACTATATAAGAACTGATAAACAGTTAATATAATAATAAGGCAGATAATAATCCAGTAGTTAATATTGAGTATTGTAACAAACTGAAGTGTTACCTTTATTTGTAACTTACAATGGTGGCACACAAGTTTTCTAATCTTATTTAAAGCAAACATGACATCTTCCTTTCATGAGTATACTGTAGAAAGTAGAAAGTTAGTTGTGGATTTCAGACTACTGTTTTTATCAATAATATCCAGCTGCAGGCCCGCAGAACTACACGCAATTCAGGCGCACACAATCTAGCACACACAATCTGGGCAAACCATATATGGTAACTAACTAACTCCTTAGTGGCGTTATCGACACCTTTTGTATTTCACAAATATGGCAATCGTGACCGTCTGTGCTACGATTGCCATTCATTAGACTGTGAACAGTTAAGGGTTTCCCATTATTTCATTATTATATCGTAACGATCATTTTAACATCTCTGCAGTTTCTGAAAATTTTCTACACAATTTTTTAAAATTATATAAATAAAAATAATTGGTTAAACACTTTATTCACATATCCACATACACAAAGTAAACATAACAGACCGTTTTATTGTAGGATTAAGTGTAATACACTAAATAAAATGTATCTCTTTAAAATTAATTACTATAGATAATATTATAAAACTAATATAGTATTAGTATTATATATAAATTATTAACAGTTAATTTGTTTGTATTGCTATATTTCTTGCAACTATAAATACCACAAATTACCAGCACTTTATGGTTTAAAAACAATATATTACTTACTATGAATTACTATAGTATTTAATGTGGGAAATCATTAATAAAAAAGGTATTAGAAAATTAAGCAAATAAATACTATTATATCGCTTGAGTAAAATATAGTGCTATACATTTATTAAATGTGAAAAGATTTGTACACTGTTTACAGATCAGTTTACAGATGTATTATAGCCTGCCCTATATATGTTAACTTGCTATTATTTCCTTTATTATAAATAAATCCATTATATAAAATAAAACTGTCCAATTTAGATAGTTCAGAAAGGCAGCAAACAAGTATCTTTATATTGACTGTGTCAGATAAATAATGACCGATCATCTATGATGACTGATAGAAAACTGTTCAGTCTATTACATTGAAAGGCAAACGGAAACAACGTTCCCCATTCGGCCGTCTCAATTGCAATATTTGTGAAACAGTAAACACTATCGTTTATTGTGTACAATATTTATTAACAATATATGTTAATAATATATTGACAATGTCTGAGAAGACGTTATTAACATTAACATCCGTTGTAACCATATCTGGTTTGCCTAGTTCGTGTGTGCTGGATTGTGTGTGCCTGAAACGTGTGTGGTTCTGCGGGCCTGCAGCTACATACATCTCGTTTTTATAGAACCTTGACAAACTCTTGGTAAACCGATGAACATTTCAAAAGTTCACATAAAATGTTCTTGTAATGTAATTTTAAAATGTTTATAATCAAAAACAGTGAGAACAACATTTTTATTTTGTGAAATTGAAATATTCTAACTGTTTGAGCTGAGTATAAATGAATCAATGTCCTCCTTTTTATCGTTAACCACAGGCAAAATTCATTCATTCATTTTCTTTTTAGCTTAGTCCCTTTATTAATCAGGGGTCGTCACAGCGGAATGAACCGCCAACTTTGACAACTATGAACAATTTTAGCCTACCCAATTCACCTATACTACATGTCTTTGGACTTGTGGGGGTAACAAGAGCACTGGAGGAAACACTGGGGGAACATGCAAACTCTACACAAAAATGTCAACTGACCCAGCCGAGGCTCGAATCAGCGACCTTCTTGCTGTGAGGCGATCGTGCTACTCACTGTGCCACCGTGACGCCCCATAGGTAAAATTCTTAACCATATTCGCTATGAAAAATAGTTGCATTTAATTTAATACAAACGTAACTGCCACAGTAAACCATAATATGCACTTATATTATATATGTGGCATCAAAAACTTGGCTATGTACTAATATTTTTAGTAAATCAGATATTTGCATTTATTTAAAATAAACTTTTTGTTTTAAAATTATATTAATCCTTATGCATGATTTATATGTGTATCCATCTATTTAATACAAATATAGAAGACACAATAATATAGTAAATTATTATTACTATTTAACATTTATCATATTTTTCATACTTGAATTTATTTAATATTTCTATGTGTTCTAGTGATGCAAAACTAAACTTCAGCGTCATATGATCCTTTAGAAATCATTCAAAAAAGCTGGCTTGGTGCTCAAGACATTTTGTGTGTGTTTATTTACATGTGTCTGTCTGTGTATGTGACCATGAGTACGTGTGTGTTGAGTGTTTACCTGCAGTGTTCTGGTCCCATATTTTCACGGAGCTGTCATAAGATGATGAGGCCACGAGGGCAGGACACCCGGGACGGGGAGGCACAAACACACAACATGCTGTGGTCTGCAGGTGTCCTCTGTATTCGGCCACCTTACAGCCGGGCTGCCTGAGGTCCCACAGCTGCACGCACACGTGTGCACACACAACCACACACGCACAAACACACAAAAGTGCATATATTAGCGATGTGAAAAAAACATAGATAATAAATAGTGTTTATAATAAAGTATAAAAATGTCAATATCAATATCGATTCTCAAAAGCAGCGATTAGGGGTTTTCTGAGTGTTTTTTTCCTAAGAGCACATATCATAATGTTAAAGAAAAAACAGCTTTTTTTGGAGGGGGATTTTTTTTGCGCATTTTACAACTCTCTTAAAGTTAAACAGTTGAATTTGACCATTTTAAATCCATTCAGCTGATCTCTGGTCTGGTAGGAAGACTATTAGCTTAGCTCAGCTTAGCATTGCTTAGCATAGATCTTTGAATCAAACTCGACCGATTAAATGGTGGAGAATGTTAACCTGTTATTGTCAACATCTCTGTTATATGAGTTTAAAACATTTAACAATAAGTCCAACAACACCCAGTAACAGAATTAAATGTTCCCTATCAAGCATTTTGCATCATTTTACATTATCAATGAATTCTGATTACCGTATTTTACATTTGTTGTAAAGTTGGGGAAATAAGTATTGAACACTTCCTGGGAATAATATTTATAAAGGAGCTGCTGACATTGAATTGAACCAGATTTTGGTCTGAGCAATGAGTTCTGTGTAATAACAATGAAATGACACAAGGAGAAAGAACTGACCTACTGAAATGTATTTAATACTTTACATAAAAGGCTTTTTTTTTGGTTCTGGCAGCTTAAAGACGCCTCTCATATGGAGAATGAAGTCACATGCATTGCTCAGGTGTGAGTTTCTCACAGACTTCAACAGAGTGTAAAAATCTTGATGGTTCTGTGGGTCTCGTCTATCTAATCTGAGCTTTATTTTGTATTTTTAATTGGATTCAGATCAGATGATTGGTTGAGCCATTCTACAGCTTGATTTTCTTTCTCTGAAAGCATTTGAGAGTTTCCTCTGCTGTGTTTTGGATCATTGTCTTGCTGAAATGTCCACCCTGGTTTCATCCCTATCATCTGCTAATGTAGATGTTGGACTGAAGCAGCTAATATTCATTTACAATGATGAAGGGCAAAGGGGTTGCTAAAGAACTACTGAGAGATTTCAGCTGCTGTCTGGGCTTTCACTGCCTTTCTACACCTCCCTTTCTTCATGTGTTCAATACTTTTTCCCTCTGTCATTTCATTTTAGTACACATAACTTCATTTCTAAACTAATTAGATTTGTTTTCTTTGCATATATGGATTTCTTTGGTTGTTACCAACATCCGGGGAAAATTAAAAGTCAACTGCACCTTTAGAAAAAATGTTTTTTGAGAAAAAGTGATGTTCAATACTTATCTTTATCTTTACTTTTCCTGTTGTATATAAAATAGGGAAATTAATAAAAAAAAATGCTTGAAATGTACATG
>CAIGQQ010029922.1:3156293-3171600 GCA_903798035.1 Danio albolineatus | reverse complement strand
TATTATTATTATTATTATTATTATTATTATTATTATTATTATTATTATTATTATTATTACTACTACTACTAATAAAAATCGATAAAAATTGTATGTCTGAACTGTTGAACTTTTGCAATTCATTAATAATTATTTAATAAAAATCATTATTAATACATTACATTTAGTAGTTCTGCTTATTTTTAATAATAGTATTTCATAATAATGAATAATTAAATTAACACTCAATAATATTTAATAAAAACCTAATAATAATAATCATGAAATCTCTTTTTCTACATTTTTATTTTACTTATTTGATACTTTTGCGATTAGCTGAAGTAACATTTTATTATTCCATTTCAGCTAACACTACAGTTTCATGGGGTTTTTCTGCAATCAAAAAATGACTTTTGCTGCTTGTTCAAACTTTTTAAAAGTGTGTTAAAATGACACAATTCTTAAGTTTTTTGGGGACAACTTAACCTAATCGATTTGTGTTGTGACAACATGAAGAAATTCATGTCTTTATTCCTTTCTTATGTGTGTGTTTGTTTCTCTCAGGCTGTGCAGAACTTCATTAATCAGACGTGGACGGAGCGATACAGCACTGAAATCTCCAGCGACATGCTGACTCTCCTCTGGTCCATCATCGTCTCCATCTTCACCCTCGGTGGACTTGTTGGAGCGTCTGTCGGAGGAACATTGGCTATTAGATTTGGAAGGTAAACTGAAGAACAAAATGCTGTAAAGAACGTGGTTGAAGGGCATCATTAAATGTACAGGCATCAATTATGCAGATATTACACACTGTTGTTTGTTCAAACTACTTATTTAAAATGAGCTGAAACAACACAATTGTTGAGGTTTTTGGGGACAACTTAATTGATTTATGTTCAGTCCACTTTGTAAAAGCTTATAACTTTATTCCTTCATGTTGTCCCAACATAAATTTATTGTGTGGAACCCAGCGATTTTTACAGTGCAAACCTGTCTTTTTTTTCAGGAAAGGGACTCTACTGTTCAACAACGTCTTTGCTCTGCTGGCTGCTTTATTCATGGGTTTGAGTTATCCCTCAAGCACTTTTGAGCTTTTAGTCATTGGACGCTTCCTGACAGGAGTAAACGCAGGTAATTTCAACAATTAAGATTTGAAGCACAACCATGTTCAACGTTGATAATGAAAAGAAATGCCATAAATCTGCATATTAGAATGATTCCCGAAGGATCATGTGACACTAGCTGTATTTCCATCGAAATGTGAACTGATTTTTTTTTTAAGGCGCTATTTTTGTAGCATTAAAACACTTATAAAAATTCCAAAAAACAGTATTAGGTAAAGTTATATTTAAAAGTAATATATTCAAATCTTGAGACACTTTAAAGAAAAAAATCATTGGACACTTCCTTATAGGAGTAAACGCAGGTAATTTCAACCCAAGATTTGAAGCACAACCATTTTCAAATTTGATAATGAGAAGAAATGCAGAATATCAGCGTATTGGAATGATTTCTGAAGGACACTAGCTGAGTTTACATCCTATTGTTAAATAAACATTTTTAATATTTGCAAAAAAACAAACAAAAAACAAACTACTAGTGGGCTCAATGTTCAGTACGTCAGAAGTTTTTCGAGAAATGCAATTCTATTTACCAATACTTGCAAAAACACCTGAATAAAAGTCAAAAAACAGTGCTGGGTAAAAATAGCAAAAGTAATAAGTTAACATTTTGAGCCACTTTACAGAAAAAGAAAAAAAACATCACTAAGTGTGTTACTTAGTTTCTATTTATCGAAAATGTAAAAAAAAAAATCTGTAAATTAGCAGTTTTATGTTTTTATTTTATTTTTCCCGTGTTTATTTATGCTTTTGAATTGCATTATGGGAGCTTGATCTTTCTTTTAACAACTTTTAAACTTGAAAAATTTAAAAAAGTGACATTTATAAACATTTTTAATAGTTTAAAGGGCACCTTTGATGAAAAATCTACTTTTTAAGCTGTGTGGACAGTCATATGTGTAGGTATAGTGTATAGACGGTCATTTTGGGGTGATATAAACACACCCAGTCCTTTTTTTTTCAATTTAACAGCATAAAAACGGTGGAGCACTTGGAGCGGTTTTGAGACTGACCGCAACTTGACGTAGGAGTGCGGTCCCCCCGCCCACCGAATTGATTGACAGCTGCGTATTAACATGTCTCCGTAGTAACGTATATAATCATATCAACAAGACAGGACATGCGCAAAGCAACCGGGAATAAAAGGTCTGTTCACTTTGCGAAGGTCATCAATCACCATCAAATGTGATCAAGAGTGAGTTTCACAAGTTTAACACGTTTAAAACAGTGCATGTTAATGAGCTACAGCCATTTACTTCAGCTTTACTTCATCACCACAGCCGTGTGTCAGCAAAAAAGATGCTTCAATCTCGGTTTGTTGACATTAAATCAGGTTTATTGTGTACAATAACATAACAGATATCCATACAGTAGTGGATATTAACCCGTATCCTTTCACATTTGCTAGCGTACGTGCGTGAACGAACTCTATAACTGCATTGTGCGTGACTCATCGTTGCAACTCCTTAACAAACACATTAAACAGTCTTTGGTAAAGTTCTAACTGTTGTATTTCTCAAATGTAGTGAGATCTGCTTCCTCTACATCTGTGCCTGTAGCGTCTGTGTGTCTGACGCAGGAGATTGAGGCGGAGATTGAGGCACGCTGACGGGAACGGTGGGCGGGGAAGACTATTCTTAAAGGGCCAGTGCAAAAAACAGGAAAAAGTTGCTTAGAGCTATAATGGAAGAGCTTTAGAGAGCTATTATTAATAATCTGATGGGTATTTTGAGCTGAAACTTTACAGACAAATTCTGCTGACACAAAAGACTTATATTAAATATAAAAAAAGGGGTCATGTATGTGCCTTTTAAAGTGATCTATTATCTGGGTTGGTGTTGTATATTACGCTACAGAAACCTTTCTCTACATATATTATTTCATATTGTTTCAAATGACTAAAATGTCAATAAAAGTCACTTTGTTTTCAACATCAAAAGTAGACAGAGCAGAGATCAATATCCTATAATGCAATTCACAACCGTAAATAAACACTTGTGAATCACAAAAGATGAACAGTGTTAATTAACAGATATTCTTTTATAGTGCAAAAGTATGTGTTACATTATTTTAGATTTTTTAAAAGAGAAAGTTAGGCTTAAGATTGTAATAAATTACTCTTAACTTTAACCAACTCTGTCAAAAAAGTCACCTTAAGTCACTAAAAGCGTTTTTTGTTTAATTTTTGCTAATTGATGCTGTTTTAAGCCCTGCTCACACTGTGAGATTTCAGCCACGATTTTGTCATCTGAGTCAAATTTGGGAACTCCTAAAAGATTGCTGAAATCCTAGGCTAAAATCTGTGATCTTTGATCGTGGGTTTGACATATTCACAGGCAGCCGCTTAATGCCCGTTGCGATCAGATTTTCCCTCCGATGAAGTTCTGGCAGTTTCAGAAGATTTCAGACCCTTTCCTGCAGTGTGACAACAGCTGCGATGAGCGTTAATCCAAGAACCAATAGGAGCACCGAATTTGATGACGCAATCCATGCGACAATTCAAATGACCACGGGGAAATGTCAAAAACAGTTTTTTTCTTCCTGGTTTTATTATTGAGGCGTGCTGCAGTTTGTTTACATTTGCTGTGAGGAGTCATTTCAGAATGCGGGATAGTGAAAGTGTCACGGGTGGATGACATCAAGCTCTTTCGTGTTTGGTGCGTCTTCATTGACATTCAGTCTGACTTTATGATAGCTGAGATCTTACAGTGTGACATGTGAGCCATGTTCGTGCAGTCTGACATGCCACAATAGTTCAGGATAAAAAAAATATATAAATAATATATTTTATTTAATATATAAGTAATAATGATCATAATCGCACAGCGTGAGCCAGCCTTTACTTATTTCTCATGTAATCATTTAAAGATGTGCATAAAATTGGTGATGGATTGTATGTTAAATATAGTGAAATATAGAAAAAGTGTGTGTGTATATTAGGGATGCTCCGATCAGGATTTTTGCCACCGATACCGAGTACCGATTTTTTGTCATGCTGATCGGCCGATACCAATGCCGATTCTGATGCTTCAAGTTTATATAACTGATATGTAAGCTCTCTGATCACCATTAACTTTTTTGTCAGATAAAGTAATACTATTGTTGTTGCCTTTGTTATATTTTTGTTACATTTTAACACTATATGTAATAAAACTATTGTTTTAACAGAGTACTAAATAATCACAAATAAGTATTTATTATACAGTGAATATTTTAATATGCTTTTACAATGGGGTTAATGCATAACACCATGCACATCAGGATACTGAATTAGAGACAAAAATGTTTTTAAAAAACTGAGCAGGCTGATGCAACCCACAAGGTTTATTTAAACATTGTCCAGTAGTACAGTGAACCGTGAAGGACAAAATAAACATTTCATCTCCTAAAATGGAGAAGTCTGATTTAACTTAAACATTGTCCAATACAAGCCTGAGCAGGACAAAATAAGACCAAAACAAACAATTTTTTTTACTTATATAAATGAACAAATTTGAGTAGTTTGATGCAATTCATTAGATTTAATTAAATCAATTGTGATCGGTTCGTAAGATCGGCCAAGTTAGCGAGTACCGATCGAGTCATAAAATGTGATTATCGGCTGATACCGATCTTCGGCCGATCGATCGGAGCATCCCTAGTGTATAAATATATATTTGCAGTATTTATCGTTAAAGTCCAAATAATTAACCCCTCTATGAAAAAAATCTTCAACTGTTTAACTTTCTAATTATTTTTAATTTATATAAACAGATAACGTCCTGCAAAACTTACTACAATTTAACTGTATTCATATATAAAGTATAAAACATGCTGTTCAGTTTGGCAGGTGTAAATTTTTAGTTTTCTTTTGGTGAAATCTCTATTGGCAGACAGCTGCTTCTCCCTCAGGGCTGTTTATGCTAATGAGGAAGAGATCATCACTAATAGGTGGGGCTTTCCTTTCTGATGACATGTAAAAAATGGAGAATGTCAATCAAAGTGTTCCCCAATGCAGACTGCTTTTATAAAGTGTGATTATAAAAAATAAACCAATACATTTTTACTATTAGATGCTGGCTATATTCACACACTGTGGCCACACAACCGTGTTTAAACCCCTTATCAAAGGCATTTTTGCAAAATAGGTCCCCTTTAAATAACAAATTACTAAAACATAAATGAATTAAACAAGCTGCAAAACATGAGCATCTCTATGTGATCAAATAACTGACCTCTGATTTGCTGGACAGGTATTGCAATATGTGTTCAGCCTCTGTACATTGGAGAAATTGCACCTCGGGCTCTGCGTGGAGCAATGGCCATGGGAACCTCCATCTTCATCACTGGCGGAATCCTGACGGGACAGGTCATGGGCCTCAAGTAAGGATACACTCATGCTGTCCTGTAGATCAAACGATAGAGCATGATAACAAAGCTGTGGGTTCAAATCCCAGGGAAAGCATGAACTGATAAAATTCCTGCTACGCTTTTAGAATGGTTATATTTGGTTCTTATAAATAACACAGTGGGTAAATGTGGTTTGTTTGTTTGTTGGGAATACAGTCATTCCTGTAGGAATCTGTACAATCAGGAGCATTCATTTGATGGGGGGAAAAAAATAATAATCACCACACAAAATGTTTAAGCTGGTCTTGTGAATTCACCACTCTTGCCAGCAGAAAGCAGTTTGGTTTATAAATGACTGCTATGTGAGCAGCTCTTCATACTGAACAACTCATACATACATACAACTGGGCCTCTTTTACACATGAAACAGGCTATATATCGAACGTCATGTAACCAAACCGGATCCCTGGGTAGAACACTTCCACTTATTGCCATTTCATATGCGTCATCGGTTTGTTATTGAAAGTAGTAAGTAGTGGACATCTGTGATACCTAACTTTGCTAGTTTCTGGAGGCTTCCTGTATAAAACAACGCCATATTAGCGGAGAGTGAAAAACAGGAAGTGTTGACTACCCAGGTTGACTGGAACGGGAAAGTTGTTCATATACCCTATTATATAACGTATAAAACACTACTTACTTCTTACTTCTTTCAATAACAAACCGATGGCGCATATGAAATGGCGATGAGCGGAAGTGTTCTACCCAGGGATCCAGTTTGGTCACGTGATGTTTGACATATACCCTATACTACTAATGTAATCGCACCATCATTTTTTGGTTTTCCAAAGGTATGTCCAAAGTATGAAATAATTAGCATTTGCAGTCTTTAAAATGATTCAGCATCACACAAAAGCAAAAATGATCACATGCAGTATTTTTTTAATGTCCATGCATATTTGGCCAAGATTATGGTAACACTTTATTTCGATGGTCCATTTGAGTATTAGTAGACTGTCTACTTAATATCTGTTAATACTGACATTCAACAGACATTTAACTGACTATAAGAACCTTTGCAAGTACATGTCAACTTACACTAACCCAAACCCTAACCCCAGCTCTAACCCCAACCTAACAGTCTACCTATAATCTAGTGAGAATTAGTTGACATGTAACTTAAATTCAACAAACGGAACATCAAAACAAAGTGTGACCAAGATTATTAATTTAATCTTCATGTTAAAATGTCTAACAATGGGAGAGAAAGTCTCTTATTCTTACAAAACTTATTCTTATTCTCTTGATGAAAACCTGAATGTTTTCATTGTTACACAACCCTTCAGAAATGACACTAATATGAATATTTGGTGCTTTGTTATTACTATCAATTACTATTGGCGCGCAATCATTAATTTATTACCTACAGTATGCAGAAAATCCTTTCCGTCTCAAAAAATGAGCAGGAAATTAGCATATTAAGATGATTGACAAAGAACTATTGCAATGAAAATTCATTTTATCCAAGTTTTAGGAACAACAAATAATAACTTGACTTCTAGTTGATCATTTGGTATCAGAAGTGGCTTATATGAAAAGCAAAAGCCTCTTGATTACACTTATTTTACTATAATAATATATGATCATGCCTTAATTTTTAATTATTTCATTAGGATAGTAAGGTCTGACTTTGCTTTGACAATTAAAAGAAATGATGTACAGTGTAGAATTTAAAGTCATGGTGTAGTGGAAAAATAATTAATATTGTGTATGACTCCCATGAGCTTGGAGGACAGCATCCATACATCTCTGAAATTAGTCATCTGGAATGGCAGAGAAAGCGTTCTTGCAGGACTCCCAGAGTTCATCAAGATTCTTTAGCTTCATCTTAAATGCCTCCTCCTTCATCTTTCCCCAGACATGCTCAATAATGTTCATCTCTGGTGACTGGGCTGGCCAATCCTGTTTAGAGTTCCCCTTTCAGGAACTTTGAGGCTGAAGTATGAGAAGGAGCGCTATCCTGCTGAAGAATTTGCCCTCTCCTGTGGTTTGTAACGTAATGGGCAGCACAAATGTCTTGATACCTCAGGCTGTTGATGTTGCCATTCACTCTGCAGATCTCTTGCATGCGCCCATACTGAATGTAACTCCAAACCATGATTTTTCCTTTAACAAACTTGACAGATTTCTGTGAGAATCTTGGGTCCATACAAGTTCCAATAGGTCTTCGGCAGTATTTGTGATGATTGGGATGCAGTTCAACAGATGATTCTTCAGAAAAATCGAATGTCTGATACTTTTACAAATGATCAACTAGAAGTCAAGTTATTATTTGTTGCTCTGACAACCGAGATTGATGACAAGACTTTTGTCAGGTAGAGAGTGTGTGAGTGTGTGTGTGTGTGTGTGTGTGTGTGTGTGTGTGTGTGTGTCACACTCACAGTTTTACTGCTTTACTTTATTATTTATTATTTAAACACAGCTTTCTGCTGGGTTCACACCAAAAGTGAATTTAAGGATCCGTGCAAGTAAATTACAAAGTTGCAAATGTACAAATAGATGTGAATTTTCTTCAGGTAGTGCACGTAAAGTAAAAAGTGGAAAAAATGTGGAATTCACCACAAGCAAGTCTTCAACTCGATTAGATAATTTGTGTTATGCAAAAAAACATCCCATGAGTAGGGCCACACGCGCAGAATTCTGCAGATTTCTGCAGATTTTTAGCCCATCATTGATTCTGTTTATTTACTGGTGTAAATCTATATTTATTCAGTTTTCAAATTATTTTCAGTAACAATATTGACTAATATGAAAACATTCATATGATTTATTTACAATACAGTTTGTAAAGTAATATTTTCTGTCTTTTAATAGAGATTTTATATGTGAGACTTGCTTTGTTTACCAAATAAAGTGGATCAAATTGGATTTGCATTGTAAACATTAAATAAAAGTTAAAAAGGTTTTAGTTATGATACTCCCAAAATCATTCTGCATAAATCCGCAGATTTTTAACAAAATACTCCACAGAAAGAGCAAAAAATGTCAGCAGATTCCATCTGGCTCTGCCCATGAGTAATGCTGTGTTCACACAAGAAGCGAAGCACTGCATCACTTGCTCTGGTTTACTCATGGGATGTTTTCCCCTCATGCATTTTTCTTGCGTATGATTACAGCTGCACGTCAGTAATGTGTTGCTGTTGTTTGTGTATGTCAGAGAATTATTAGGAAAGGATGAGTACTGGCCGATCCTCTTGTCCACCATCTGTATTCCAGCCGTCCTGCAGCTTCTGACTCTGCCCTGGTTCCCCGAGAGCCCTCGATACCTGCTCATCGACCGAGGGGATGACATCGCCTGCCAGAAGGGTACAGACACTTTCATAAACGCTTTGCATTAAGGATCTTTCAAACAAATGCTACGGGGTGGTAAGACGGCGTTCCTTTTCACGCTTACCAGCTGACCGCTTACCTCCGTATGGATGGCTTTCCTGCTGTTACCAGTTTGTCCAGTTAGCTCGACATGTACGTCGGCAAACTTGAGACGCAGAGAGGAGTTTACCACATGGTTTGAGTCCAGTGAAGAATGATTCCAGAAACAAAACCAGAAGCCAAAAAAATAAAATAAACAAGTAAATAACGGTGTGAGAATGTGGTAAAATCTGAAAACATAGTGAAAAAAAATTATTTCATAGTTAAAACCATAGTATATTAAGCAGTCGACATAAAACATTAGATTGAAATATTAACTCATCTTTACATGATTTACTTCTACAACTTGATCAAAATGCTTCATGTACTAATTAAGCGACACTGCTAAGATGCAACTTTAAGAAAAAGATATTTTTTAATTTATGAATAAATGAGTTAAGATAAAATAGATGATCAACAACCCACTAAACAATACATCATCTATCTCCAGCTTGTTTCCAACATGTTTTCCTAGCAAAAAAAAAAAGGTCATGAGTCACATTCAAACTCATGATTGCTTTTAAAAGGAAGATGATGTTCTCAACTCAGCCACGCATAATCACAAAATCGAAGTGTTTCAAGGCATAAAATCTCATTGCAATGATCGCCCTTGAACGGATGCCATGATGTGCACTCAGTAGGGAGCTAAACTCGAGCCGTTGAGCCATGATAGCCAACAACAGAAAGCCAGAAGAAGAGAATCTCGTGAGTCAAGGAATGTTACGCTCTTCTTCTGTTTTGTTTCAGCTCTAATGTGGTTCCATGGCCAGGATAAGTACCACGGAGAAATGGAGGACATTGAAAGAGAAAGGGTCAGCGCGGTCGGAATTAAACCCAAAAAGCCTTGGGAGCTTTTTACGGACCGCAGTATTCGCTGGCAGCTCCTGACCCTCATGGTGATCCACACGTCCCAGCAACTCAATGGCATTAATGCGGTGTGTATCTCACTCACACACCAAAAAAAACCCTACACTTAAAAAATGCTGTTTGTCCAAGCTACTTATTTAAAATGAGCTGAAACAACACTATTCTGAGGGTTTTTTGGGGGACAATTCAATTCAATTTACCTTTATTTGTATAGCGCTTTTACAATGTAGATTGTGCCAAAGCAGCTTTACATAGAAGGTTATAGTAAATTGAAAATGTCAGTCCAGTTATTAGTGTTGGAGTTCAGTTAAGTTCAGTTCAGTGTGGTTTAATATTCACTACTGAGAGGTTGGAGAACTCGAGGCTCGTCTGTCCTTGGAGGGTCACAGGAGTCAGTCTCATGCTTGCTACTCCGCCAAGCACTAAACAGCTGCTCAGGATACAGCGTGGTCCAGGATTATGGAGCCTTGGGATTGTCTTGTCGCAGGTCTTGGATCACATCCGTGGCGCTGCATAGTCTCTGGGGGCCTCAGGATGGGTATCCCCAGGTGGAAATAGAGAATAAAGAGAATAATTAGCGTAGCTGCAGTTCATAGTGTATATAAACGTGATGCGTGCAGCACATTCATGCATCATACCGCTATGTGATGTAATGAGTGTATGCTTCACTAAAAAGATAATCATGTTTTGAACTGTGAGAGTGTGTCTGAGCCTCGGACATTATCAGGAAGGCTATTCCAGAGTTTAGGAGCCATAAATGAGAAGGCTCGACCCCCTTTACTTGGCTTTGCTATTCTGGGTACTACCAGAAGCCCTGAGTTTTGAGATCTTAAAGAGCGGGTTGGATTGTAGCGAGACAGAAGGGTGTTTAGATAAACAGGAGCTAGATTATTTAATGCTTTATTGGTAAGAAGCAATATTTTAAACTCAATACGAAACTTAACAGGCAGCCAGTGTAACGAGGATAAAATTGGGGTGATATGATCATATTTTCTAGACCTGGTAAGAACTCTGGCGGCTGCATTTTGTACTAGCTGAAGTTTGTTAATAGAGGATGCTGGGCAACCAGCGAACAGAGCATTACAGTAATCCAACCTAGAAGTCATAAAAGCATGAACTAGAACTAGTGAACTAGTGTGTGGACAACTTACCTGTTTGATGTTCAATCCACTTAAATTTGTAAAAACTAATAAGTAAACTTAATTCCTTCATGTTGCCCCAACCCAAATCGATTGTGTGGAACCCAACATTTTTTACAGTGTACCCCTAAAAACTAAAACATTACAGAAAACATCAGAAGTTTACAGGTTTAGCATGGTGGCTCTGTGGTTAGCACTGTCGTCTCACAGCAAGAAGATTGCTGGTTCAAGGCTTGGCTGGACCAGTTGGCATTTCTGTGTGGAGTTTGCATGTTCTCCCCATGTTTGAGTAGGTTTCCACCAGATGCTCCGGTTTCCCCCACAGTCCAAAGACATGCGCTATTGGTGAATTGAATGAACTAAATTGGCCTTGGTGTATGAGTGTGTGTGTGTGTGTGTGTGTGTGTGTGTGTGTGTGTGTGTGTGTGTGAGTGTGTATGTGTGTTTCCCAGTACTTGGTTGCAACTGGAAGGGCATCTGCTGCTTAAAAAATACGTCAGAATAGTTAGCGGTTCATTCTGCCATGGCAACCTCTGAAGTATAGACTAAGCTGAAGGAAAATGAATGAATGAATGAACGAATAAGCATTGCTAACTTAATTTAAAGGTGATTTTTTTTCACATCCCATTGGTTTTAACATGCCAAAAATAGAAAGCAAACAATGAAACCATTAGAGACCCAAAGGATCATTACAGTTTAAGACCAATATAATATAACCATTTTAGCCGTTTCCAATAGTATGATTTCTACCATTTTCTTTTCAGCAGGGCCAGAAACAACAGCTTCAGATTAATAGCTTGCAACATAAAAAAGAAGATTAGCCTTGACTGCTGATGTGTGCTCTATTAAAACAGAAGAAAAAAAAACCCAGCACATCCCTCTGAACCGGCATGTGACTGGCCTGCTGTGGATTAAACCCTGATCTTTTCTTAACGGCAAATGATTATTGAAGGGATAAAATATGAAATCGTTTAGCATTTTGCTTTGAGGCTGTGAAGTTTATCTCGGCTGAATATAATGGGCATGAAAGAGATTTCGCACACATATTTAAAAGCTTGCAAATTGTCATGTGAGGTAGCAAAGCTGCCAGACCAATGCTGAATCATGCACAGCAAACACTTTTAGAAACTTTCCATTGTCAAAATTGATATTATGCTTAAAATCTGAACATTAAGACCTCCTAAATATACATAACCTTTCAAATATAGCAACAATAAGATGCGTAAGCTGAAGCCATTCCATACAGAAATGGATTTAGTGCTAATCACTGAGCCACTGTGCCGCCCAAATACACACTAAAACACTGATCATCAACTGACGGCCCTCTGAGCTGTTCAATCCGGTCCGCGACTGGATTCCAAAATTGTGAAGATTAAAAAGAAAATAGGGGTCCACACTATTACAGCAACTAAAAATAACAACAACTGAGTCTCTTGTCAGAATAACCACCATTTACAGTATGACTATATTTAGGCTACACTCCAAAATGAGGACAGACTCAGACAGACTATGCGGCGTTTATTGTTTCAAACAGGTTTAAAAAAAATCAACCAACCAAACAAACAAACAAACAAAAAAAACCCCGAATGCATAACTTTTCCGCTTGCCCTTTTTTTTCTTTTTTCTAAGTCTCAACAACATGCTTGAAACTAGCAGACTCCTCAGGACTTAAAAAAGGTGGAAAAACAATCTGGCACAACTTAATAGCACGGTAAATAAATAACCTGGTACCAAAACAGCTCACAAATAATGTTCGCACATCAAATGAAACAAAGTGGGTTTGAATTCAAATCACAATGCTGAAACGGGTTCTCACAGTGCTTAATCAACGGCTAAAGTTACATTTCCCCCTTGTTGACTTGGACTAATTAAGTTGAGGCAAAATATCTATCACTCCTAGTGGTTGTCTCTGGGATAGGTGATGGGAGCCTGAATAAAATGCCTTCAGTTTTGTAATGAAATGGAAAACGTATAAACATTAAACATAATGTTAAGCCAAATTTAGATTTTTATTTGATTTTCCTCTTGGGGTCCGGCCCCCAAGAAGACTGTGTGGTAAAACTCTGGCCCTCTGAGAAATATTGTTGATGACCCCTGCACTAAAACAATGAAAAATGGACTTCAGATTTACTAGATAAAAAAAGTTTGTCAATGTGTGTTTTCAACATGTGGTTTGTCAAGCCCACTCACCTGTGAAACACACTCTATCATCCCTCTCTGACTCTTTAACCGACACTTGTAGCAGTTTTGCACATTTGCACCATACACTTTTTTGAGTGGGCTTGACAAACCAGCCGTAGAAACACTCTTCTCTCTCTCTCTCTCTCTCTCTAAAAATAATTATCTGAGCACAAACAGTTGCTTTAATATAGTAATTAATATAATTAGCATGTCTTGTGTGTATTGCCTCCTCTTGTTGAATCGCTGAATGCCTTCTCAATTGTAAGTCACTTTGCACCAAAGCGTCTGCTAAATTACTAAATGTTAATGTCTTACAATGGTAAATAGACAGAATTGGGATATGTATGTACAATG
The DNA here is from genome assembly GCA_903798035.1 of Danio albolineatus. NCBI lineage: Eukaryota > Metazoa > Chordata > Actinopteri > Cypriniformes > Danionidae > Danio > Danio albolineatus. The sequence continues at coordinate 3,158,162 of CAIGQQ010029922.1, read as the reverse complement.
TTTATTTTAACTATTCAGTCTCTTATATTTTAGATACTAAATGTGACAGTTTCTTTTAAGTATTTTAGTTTAACTCTCTTATATTTCAGATACTGTATGTGACAGTGTTTCTTTTAGGTATTCAGTTTAACTCTCTTATATTTTAGATACGGAATGTGACAGTGTTTCTTTTAAGTATCCAGTTTAACTCTTATATTTTAGATACTGTATGTGGCAGTTTGACCATCGTTTAAAAACATTTCTCTTCCATCAGATTTATTTCTATGCCGACTACGTGTTCACCCAGGCTGGGATTCCAGACGACAAGATTCCTTATGCTACAGTGGGAACCGGAGCCTGTGAGTGCATCACTGCACTGACCTGCGTAAGTGGAGATTTATCGCTTCAGTTATTTATTTCAGAACCCATGACTCAGGCCATAGGAATAACACAAAAATGTGTCAGGTTTACGTCATATCATTAATTGCTGTAGGTTATTGTCCAAACTCTGCAGAGATCTTGTTGAGTCGGTCGTTTAATCTCTTTATGTATCTAAATGTGTGTAAATATATATTTATCTCAATGCTTTCCACAGGTTTGAAATATACTTGCGGTGGTAGCTAGATTGAAACACACCTTGTACCCATCATATAAATGGTCAACTATATGTGACAAGCAAAAAATAAAAGTGTGATTTTAAACTATATTTTAATTCATTATAACAATATTATACACTGTTTTCAATGGGTTTAATGGGTTTTTTAAAGACTTGAAATAACAATAATAAAAAAAATTCCACTATTTCTCTAACTTTTATGCTATTTAGGAGCCATGTGCACCCATTGACAGATAAAAGCTGATATCTCTCTTTCATTCTCTCTCAAGTTTAAGTTGCTTTACAGGCATGACATTTGTATTGCCAAAGCATTTTAGATATGTATAAAGTGATATATTTACACAATCAAATTAATAAAATATGCAGCAAATGATAAATAAATGAAAGAAAAAAGGAATATATACAGTGCTAAAATTTACAATAATACAAGAATAATATGTCATTTCGTCCTCTTTGAATATAAAGATTTTTTGAGTTGTTTTCGCAGCTCTCGCGTGCACAGTAAGTTGTGAAGCCAAGCAAAAAAGGATTAAATAAAAAGGTTATGCAAAATGGATAAGATTAATGACACCTTTAGAAATCAAAAGCAAAAATCCTGGACATTTTAGGATATTACGGCTGGATGCATTTTTTAAGTGCCCAAAAGGCGCATCACTGTGGGTCTGCAGAGCATGTAAGATTGTGTATGGGAGTGTTGACAGGTCTCGTGCACACAACGAGTACTACAATACATGTAGGGAAAGAGAAGATTTTCCACTGGGTAATCGTTCACTAAATTTAGGCCCCGTTTACACTAGTGCGTTTTCGTTTTAAAACGCATAAGTTTTGCTTCGGTTACGCCATCCATCCACACTACGCCGGAGTTTTCGAGGTGCGAAAACGGAGCGTTTTAGAAACGCTGAAGAGAGAGTTTTCATTCTAAAACGCTGCTGCAGCGTCTCAGTGTGGACGTGGGAAAACGCATACTTTTGAAAACAGAGGCGTGGCTGCTGAGATTCGCTACGTGATTGGGGCTTTGGGTCATTGCGTATCCTTCCCTTATTCGTCAAGCGCACGTGGCTATAACGTCACCGGCAGACAGCAGACGAGTCTTCACTGTAAACACTGTATTTTCGATAGCCATGGATGTTTTATATTCATTTGTTACTTTAAGTAACAACTCAACCTCGTCTGTTGAGACGCTGGGTGAAAACGCGAGTGTGGACGTGGATCATTTTCTTGCTAAAACGCCGTTTTAAAACTAAAACGCACTAGTGTAAACGGGGCCTTACTTG
>CAIGQQ010029922.1:3126984-3155893 GCA_903798035.1 Danio albolineatus | reverse complement strand
ACTTTTCAGGTGTGTAGTGACCTAGAATTTCTCTATATTAAATAACATTATACTATTAAAGTCCCTTTAAAGTCTGCATGAATCAGAAGCTGAGACCGTTTTTTTCCATATAGTGACACATTTCCTAGAGAAACAATATTAAATGAGCAAACAGTGGGCGTGGCTTGTTTTTGGGGAGGGGAGCTGGTTGGATTTACGGGAGTGGGGTGGCATTATGGGAGTTTTCTGGGAGAAATAACAAAACGGGAGAGTCCCTTGAAAAACGGGAGTGTATGCATCACACTGAAATAAAAGTTTTAATAAATTGCAAAGTAAAAAATGTAAAATTTTAACTTTTACAAAAAAATGATGTTTGCTTTCCCTCATAGGATTCAAGCCCTTGGGTTCCCTATCTTAGTATGGTCTGTGTTTTGGCCTTCATCCTCAGTTTTGGCCTTGGACCAGGTGAATAAGTAAAACGTGTATTTATTCATTCATTCTCTTTTCAGCTTAGTCCCTTTATTAATCAGGGGTCACCACAGCGAGGACCACAATGGAAATAAGCATGTGGCTTTTGTGTATTTTATCCTCGTCAGTTTTTAAAATATGCATGAATTAGTCTAATTTGACTTGTTTGTATATTTTTGTTAAAATTGTCAAATAAAATAAAATAAAATGAATGAACCGCCAACTTATCTAGCACATTTTACACAGCGGATGCCTTTCCAGCTGCAACCCATCACTGGGAAACATCCAAACACATTCATTCACACCCATACACTACGGACAATTTAGCTTACCCAATTCACTTATACATGTCGTTGGACTGTGGGACAAACCGGAGCACCCAGAGGAAACACACGCCAACACGGGGAGAACATGCAAACTCCACACAGAAATGCCAACTGACCCAGCCCAAGCTTGAACCAGCGACCTTCTCGCTGTGAGGTGACAACGCTACCCACTGTGCCACCGCGTCACCTAGAAAGAAAAGAAAGATAGAACATTTCCCATAACTTATGAATGTTTTAATGCGTTTTAATGCATTAATACAAACTGTATATTTGTCCTATATTAGGGTTATATTAGGGTTTATTGACATGCACTCAAGGGACAGTTCACTCAAAACACTTCACTTTTACAAACCTTTATGAGTTTCTTTCTTCTGTTAAATACAAATGAAGTTATTTTAAAGAATGTTGGAAACAGGTAACCATCGACTTCCATAGTATTTATTTTTCTACAATGGACGCCAATGGTTACCGTTTTTCCAATGATCTCCAAAATATCTTCATTTGTGTTCAGCATAAAAAATGAGACTCATAAAAGTTTAGAACCACTTGTGGGTGAGTAAATAGTGAGTGAAATGTTTGTGTGAACTACTATGCCTTTAAAAATAAAAGGGCTAAAGATGCCTTTTTACAGTGATGGCGTAGACAAATATTTTGTGTCGCCAAAAAAAACCTTAATCTTAACCTGAAATTGAATTGAAGATGCCATGAAAGAACTGTTATTTCTGTAAATACACATGATTTTGCTGACTGAATTTAACATACTTTGTGTTGCAGGTGGTGTGACAAATATTTTAACGACAGAGCTGTTTACCCAAACTGATCGGCCTGCCGCGTACATGATCGGTGGCTCAATCAACTGGACCTCGTTCTTTCTTATTGGCATGATATTCCCATTTATTGTGGTAAATGTGGCTGCTTTTTATTCTTTTTTTTTTTGAGAAGTGTGTGTATTTGGGTTTCACTTCTGATGTGAAGACACATAAAGAAAGAATAAATAGAGAGCATTGTAATTAGAATTAGATTTACTCTTAATTTTTTGTATTAAAAAGGTCTGACCCAATTTTAATATCGACAATTCAATGAAGCAACTGTATTTAGCCAAGATGCAAACCATTTTACCGTGCATATTTTGTAACAACTTTCAAAACACATGGTCAATCACTTCATAGTTATTCAGAATTTGAAGTTAAAATGTTTTTTTTTTACTGTAAAGAATTACATGGTTAAATGTTTAAATTGAATAAAATTAACAATGAAATTAACAAAAAATAAAAAAATAACTGTCATTTTAAAATCACTTAAATTAAACTGACTTAAGGGTAAAATAAAAAAATGTAATTCTGTTATTATGTACTCTTCCTGTTTGACTTTCTTTATTCTGTTGAACACCAAAGAAGATATTTAGAAGAATGCTGAAAACCTGTAACCGTTGACTTCCATAGTATTTATTTTTCCTCCTATGCAAGTCAATGGTTACAGGTTTCCAACATTCTTCAAAATAACTTCTTTAATGTTCAACAGAACAAAGGAACTCATAAAGGTTTAAAGGTGCTGTAATAGAGGTTTTTATAGAGTTTTTTCTCTCCTGAAGCATAAAAATAGCATAATATGTTTAACATGCCAAGTGAACATTCTTGTTTATCTGAAAAACAGTGCTGAAGTCAGATATTCTGCTTTGAAAATGTGTTTTCCGTGCCATAACGCTGTCTTTGTTTTGGTCATTTTAAACCGCCCAGTGCCAGTTTAGCCAATTATATTTTAGCACCGCGGGTTGCCTTGATGGAAAACCGCGTTTTTCATTCATTCAGAAAGGCTCTAAAAATGCAACCTTGGTGGACAGTAGCAAACTCCGAAATGAGACGCAGATTCAGTTCTACATGAGGTTATTAATTACCAGCGTAAACATTAGATGAGCAGGTAACATTGTAACCCAGCGTCCTAACAACAAGCTTTGTGACGAGATACGCAGTGATGAGAAATTTGGCTGTTTGCACCAGACGAAATGAGACAGAAATTTAAACACAACCATTCAGAAGCACAGAATATACACTCAGTCATGAAATGGTAAGGTTTATAATCTAATGAATACATATTAACCCTCGTTAACATTATTAAATGTACAGTAGATGCTGAATCACTGATATGTGTTACGAGTCACTGTTCTAAAGTTCAATTTCAAACGGTTTATTTTATTATCAAGATCTGAGGTGAACTATCTGCTGCTGCTTTCAGTATATGGCAATAAATGTCATGTAAAATGGCATTCAAACTCACATTATTAGCATTTAGCACTGAATAAAGCACATGAGGTGTACCTGAGGTGATCACTGTCTGTTGTTCAGCTGTGAGAAATAGAAGCCGTTTCTAATATATCAATTTGAGGTGTTGATTAGGACAAAAATCTCCTTTTAATGTGAAAAATATTTCCTCTATCAGGTGCTGTTGCTTTTATTCAGAACACGGTTTAAATCACTCGCTCCTGTCCTCAATCTGGCAACCTGTGCTTGCGTTTGTTTCGATTCAGGAGTGTAATACCTAATTCAACCACTGGGTGTCAAACTTACATGCTGCACCTTTAAAACCACACAAGGATGAGTAAGTAGTTGGCCTGTCATGATATCTATATTTCGTTGACCGATATATTACACTAAAATATATTGCGATAAATGATATTAATGTCATTTTAAGAACATTTTATACCACTCATTATTCATTTAATTACAGTCATTTTAACAGTTTAATAATGAGGCACTGGAATCAGAATGTGAAAGCACATATCCTAAATAAATAATAATAAATGTTAAGAAAAGAAGTGGAAGGTAAAAAGTAACCGAGGCTGCGATATCTGCTGCCAGATCTATTTTCAGATGTCAGACACCCACATGAAAATATACTATAGTAATTTATAGTAAATACTACAGTGTTTTTTTACCATTCTGACACAGACACCTCCAATAGACATAGAGATGTTGCACAATGACCGATAATGTTGCTAGAATTGGTTATGTATGGGCGAACCAAAAATGATTGAGGTCATGTCAATGTGTTGGGTCCATATACTGATTATTGTGACAGGCCTACTAAATAATGAGTATTTTGGTTAATCTATCCCTTTAAAACAGCCTCTATGACTTAATAATTAACTTACTTAAAAAAGTTATGATTACCATAAAATCATATGTTTTCATGAATAATTGATTATATAATGATTTACAATGCAACACTGTTAAACTTTTCCCTCTCTATCTTTCCTAGAACGGCCTAAAGCAATACTGCTTCCTCGTCTTCCTGGTCATCTGCTTATTGGTGGCCACGTACATCTTCTTTGTGGTCCCTGAAACCAAAAACAAGACCTTCCTGGAGATTCAGAACGAATTTCAGTCTAAAAAGAAGATCATTAATGCCAACGGCACTGAGGGCCCTCTGCTGTCCACACTGATGTAATACACACTAACAGTACGACTGCACTTTAAAGGGCTTTACAATGTTACTGTACTGACGTACGCATTAATCTGCCAAAATGGATATGTAAGACCAGCAAACGTTGAATTTGTGATTGCGTGTGAACAGATATTGACACACACTGATGCTGCACTACATCATGTGCCTTCAGCATGAATACTGTGCTTTTTGTTAGCAAGGACAGTCACATGACGGGAGGGACTTTCAATTGTATCTTGAATGTGTTTTATACAAATTAATATGGCTGAAACTATTATGCGGCAAAGTATCATTGAGAATCACTTCTGTGATAGCAATTTAATATTTCTATTATCTACAATTATGCAAGATCCATATGAGGAATAGATGTCTCATTAAATCACTGCAATCATGTTTTGAATTTATTTTACAGTTCTTTGCAATTTTAATATTGGCAATAAAGGATTTTTTTTCAATCTAAAAATCACTGTGAATTATGTTTGAATTAATTTCATTTTTATGTCAACTTTATTGGATAGAAAGGACTATGAAGGTAAACAAACTAAGGAAAGAAATTGCATAATGACTGGTATTTTAAGTTCTTCACTTATTAGCATTCTAAAAATATTGCAAATATATTACTTAAAGGTCGGGCCACACGGAATCTGCGCGTGCAGAAATTCGCAGATTTCCACAAATTTTTAGCTTATCATTGAGTCTATGTATTTAATTGTGTAAATGTGTGTACATTTATATTTATTCATTTTTTAAATTGCTTTCCATAATATTGCAAACCAGTATGAAAGGGTTCGTTTGATTTATTTAAGATACAGTTTGTAAAGTAATATGTTCTGTCATTTAGTAGATGTATAATATGAGAGACCTGCTTTGTTTACCAAGTAAATGGATTTAGATGGATTTGCATTGTAAACATTAAATAAAAGTTTAAAAGCTATTATTTTTATATCATATATTAAGTTTTTAGTTATGATACTCCCAAAATAAATCTGCATAAATCCGCAGATTTTTTACAAAATTGTCTGCAGAAATAGCAAAATTTGTCCGCAGATTCTGTCTGGCCCTACTTAAAGGTGCAGTAGTAGGTGATTGTCTTCAGAAACGTTTTTTGTTGTTTCTTTTGTTCGCAAGTCTCTTCACATTCCAATATTACGGATTAAAGTAAATTATCTAAATGTATTTATACGTGTTTTTATATTCTGGGTAAGGCAGAAGACTAAAAAATGTTTGTTCAATTAAAATTTGTCAGGCCAAGAATTCCCATAGTTCTGATAAGTAGCCCAAACTGTCAGCAAATGTAGATTTGTACATCTGCACACCTCATTCACGCAGATCAGGTCGCAATTTCAGGAGGGACTGTGTTTTCAAAGCCCACTGGTTCACAGTGTATTTTTAAGCCTTGTTTGTGTTTGAACTGGGAGAGATTCTGGAGGTTCTCCTTTGTCAAATGCTAGCTATATCTTTTTTTATTATTATTATTCTATGGAACATAATTATAATTAAACTGTCAGCACTTCTGTCTCCGTGTCGTGTCTTTTAGATGCCCAAATACAGAAAGAGATGAAGCTCTGTGGAAATAGTCACTGTGCATGCGCTTATGGTAGCGTGAAATGAAGACCGGGGGGATGGGGTGTTCGGGGAGTGCGTGCTTATGATAGCGCGAAGTGAAGCCCAGGGGCGGCGCGTACAGGGAGTGCGCGGTAAGTTAAGATGGCGCGAACTGAACACCGCAGGGCCCCCCTGCAGTGCTTGCCCTGCGGGCTTGTCCCCTGCGCCACTAAGCACACTCTGGTATTAACCACAGTTAACTGACATATTGTAATAAATACTGTAGGATATTTTAGGTTTTATCACAATAAACTGTAGTATTGTACAGTAAGATAAGTTGAAGACTACAATATCTGATAATGCTTTTATTTTACAGTTGTTGTGGTAACATACCAAGCGTAGAAATACCACAACGGAATAATTGAAGTACTTTACTATAGTATGGTTCAAAAACACCACTGTATTTACTATAAGCTACTTTACTATTTTTTTCCCCAGTGGGATATACAATGTCAACAAAATAATTGAAAAATGACAATTAATAAGTTTTACAACGAATTTCTATTTCACAGTCAGGGATGTTTTAGTGACTTTCTAAAATGTTTACAAATATTTTACAAACATTGAATTTAGGTTACATTTATGCAATTTAATGTCTATAGAATATGACATAACGTTGTTTTGGTTTTTTACAAATCACAGTTGGGGTTACAGTAGCATTCAATTTAATAACCGCATTGCAATTATTATCTACTAACCGTTATTATAGTGTAAATAGTTATTTAAAACTAAAAAGGCAATGAAACAGCGTACGCCTGTAAAAGCACTGTAGTCACGTGATATTTGTTACTTTTCTCAACGCTGACAAGCATTAACCAATCGCTGTCGTTTGTAAGTTCTCTTCAGATTTGTCTCATAAATCACTTCAGGGCACATTTCCAGTTGTTTTTCGATTTTAAATTTATTGGAAATTAATATATTAATATTAGCATACTGTTTAGTGTACAAAAGCCTCAAAGAGACCCAGTTAAATGTGTTTAGAGCTGTGAGGTACTTCAGGAAGACGCTTGTGATTGGACTATAGACGGTGACGCGGGACGAGCAGGAATACATGTTGTTTCTGTCTACAGTACGGGACTCACTCACACTTCACTATGACGGGCAGACAGGCAGTAAAAGCTTATTTAGATCTCATGTCACAGCCGTGCAGGGCTGTGCTAATATTTCTAAAACATAATAAAATACCACACACGGTGGAACAAATTGCGATAAGAAAAGGTGAGCTACTTTGTTAATGTGTCGTTCAGTGTAATACATTTGTAAAGTCCTCATGGCTTGAATCCAAGTCGGTGCAAAGGTTATCCTGCGGACGGAACATTACGTGGTTTATTTATTTTTTTAGAGATTTGTATCTATTAATGACTGTTGATTCTGTTTATTGAACGTTATTCTGCATTTACCTCACAACTCCATATTAAAAATACTAGTAATTGACAGCAAGTGCACCGTATTTGTAGCAAATTACATTAAAATGTTTATACTTTACTACTTTTTGTTAACGAATATAATGAACTTATAAACTCAAATACTTTAATGTAACTTTACTTTAGTTTTTGCTACAATGGTGTATTGTAGTACACTGCCTGACAAAAAAAAAAACAAAAAAAAAAAACAAATGTCTTGTCGTAGATTAAAGTTGTAAGAGCAACAAATAATAACTTGACTTCTAGTTGATCATTTGGAAAAGTGGCAGAAGGTAGATTTTTCTGATCAATCATCTGTTGAACTGCATCCCAATGATCACTAATACTGCAGAAGACCTACTGGAACCCGCATAGACCCAAGATTCTCACAGAAATCAGTCAAGTTTGGTAAAGAAAAAATAATGGTTTGGGGTTACATTCAGCATGGGGGCGTGCGAGAGATCTGCATCATCATTTGCCTGAGGTATCAAGACATTTGTGCTGCCCATTACATTACGAACCACAAGAGAGGGCAAATTCTTCAGCAGGATAGCGCTGCTCATACTTCAGCCTTCACATAAAAGTTCCTGAAAGCAAAGAAGGTCAAGGTGCTCCAGGATTGGCCAGCCCAGTCACCAGACATGAAAATTATTGAGCATGACTGGAGTAAGATGAAAAAGGAGGCTTTGAAGATGAATTCAAAAAATCTTGATGAACTTTGGGAGTCCTGCAAGAACGCTTTCTTTGCCATTCCAGATGACTTTATTAAAAAGTTTATTGGGGTCATTGCAGAGATGTATGGATGCAGTCGTCCAAGCCATACCTGCCAACACTCCCATCTTTCCCGGGAGTCTCCCGTATTTCACATCCATCTCCCGCCACCGTCCCGGTTTGTTATTTCTCCCGGGAAACTCCCGTAATTTGTACGTCCCAATGCAGTTTCAAAAAAAGCACTTTTGTTCATATTTGTCAAGTTGCCAGATCTTGAATGAAGTTCATTACCTCACACAATTGATGCAATATTCAAATATTGTAACTTATTTTACCTCAATCTGGCAACATACGTTACAACTCAGGTGTGCTGTTGATTTCTGCGCAGGAGGTAGATGCGGGACTTGAACGGTGGCAGTAGCAACAAGCAGCTGCGTCAGTAGTAGTACACATGATGGAAGGAAAAGAGTCAGGTTGTGCTTCGGCAAAGAAAAAAATATATGTAAATTTACCAACAGCTGGACGAAAGAATTCAAGTTTTTGTCTAGAAGCCACCTTGACGACGTCCACACTTTCTGCAAGGTGTGTCATATTGATTTTTATGTCAGACACAATGGGAAAAATGACATAACTCAGCATGTGAAACCACAACGGCACTAAAATTGTAAATTTTAAAATTGTAAAATTTGACAATTGATAATCTCCCAGAAATTCAAAACCAAGTGTTGGCAGGTATGGTCTAAGCTCATGGGAGTCATACACAATATTAAGTCTTGTTCCACTGCACCATGACTTTATATTCTACACTGTACTTTATTTCTGTTTAGTGACAAGACTTTTGTCTGAGCAAAGTCAGACCTTACTGTCCTAATTAAATCATTAAAAATCAAAGTATGATCATATATTATTTTGGTTAAATAAGCGTAATCTAGAGGCCTTTGCCTTCCATATAAGCCACTTCGGATACCAAATTATCAACTAGAAGTCAAGTTATTATTTGCTGTTCGTAAAACACCGATAGGTGACAAGACTTTTGTCAGGTAGTGTATTAACAGCTGTAAAAGGTGTAGGACAGTGTTGAGTAAATTGTTTACATTGCTGTAGTTATACCACAGCAACGATACAAACCACAACTGATTAATTCAAGTATTTACTATACAGTATGGTTTTAAACATTATATTATGTACTTTGTAGTACTATAATATTTTTTTACATAGGCTTTCATGCCCTTGAACTTTACATTGAGGTAAAGTTGGTTGTATTCCCACATTCATTCATTGACAACTTGTGACATGCTCCCTATATTTTTTACCATGCTTCTTATATTCAGACTGACATCACATGTATTACTTAAAAACAACATTAGCACAATTTACTTGACTGTGAGCAATGTTGTACTTTGATAGCCATTGGTCGCTGACATGATTTCACTGTTTGCAATGTCAAAAGAATACTTTTCTGAAATTATATTATTAAGGAGAAAGTCAGAATGTGTGAATATAAAACCAACTTTACCTCAGTAAACTCAATGAACTTTACCTGTAGGGGAGCAGAAAATACCTCTGAACTTTACCTTTAGGGGAGCAGAAAACACCTCAGTGAACTCAATGAACTTTACCTTTAGGGGAGCAGAAAATACCTCAGTGAACTCAAATGAACTTTACTTGTAGGGGAGCAGAAAACACCCGAGTTCACCAAACTCAACCCTATGCAAAAGGTGCCAGTGCTGGAAGACAATGGGTTCGTGCTTACTGAAAGGTATGGAAAGAGAGAAATCTTTGCATTTGGAAATCTGGAAATTTTCATTTTTATTATTAAAGGGGTAGTTCATCCAAAAATGAAACTTAACTGTTCTTTTACTCACCCTCAGGCCATCCAAGATGTAGGATTTCCTCATTAGAACATTCCTTCATAAGTATTATCTGAAAACATAGTCCATATGAAGGCTAAACAAAATGAAACTCAAAGTCAATGATCAGTGTATTATTGGTTCAGTGCAGAATTACATGAAAAATCCAAACAAAACATTTATTACTTGTATACTTACACATTTCTAATTATATGCACGCAAACATTCAGGTATTGACACCAACACACACACACACAATTATAATGTGTGTAGCCAGAAAGGACAGTTTTGTGTGCTACAAATATTGTCAGATTTTGCGAAAATAAATAAATAAGTTATCATGAAAATTGATTAGTATTTGGTTAAATATCTAGCCAAATATCCAACTATACATCTTTTATTAAAATTTTAAAAGCACAAATGATTGACATCAGGCTCTCATAAGTGTTTTTTTCTGAAAATGTTCATTTGACACTTGTAAAAACTATAATTCCCCGTCATGTTATCTATTTAATCTATTTAGTTGTATTTTAAAATGTTAAAATAAGGCATTTAATGACTTTTCTATTCAGTTACTAGCCATTGACTTGCATTTTATGAATCACCATGGACCACAGCAAAAAATAAAATAAAAAAATCTTTCTTTCAATCCATCTTTTTTTTTATTTTCACCTCTTGGCTAGACTGAGGATAAGTAAATCAACAGCAAATCTTTATTTCTACTCTTTAACCTTATGTTATAATATTATTCATCCTCTGGCACAGTGACGCAATTTTGAAGTATCTGGCAACAACCTACAAAGTGCCCGATCACTGGTACCCCAAACTGCCTGAGAAAAGAGCGCGAGTTGATGAATACACAGCCTGGCATCATATGAACACTCGAATGCACGCTGCCACAGTCTTCTGGCAAGAGGTACAGTAGGGTTTAATATGTGATATGTATTTTTGGTACATAAGTTATTTTTATTTTTGGTAAGAAATAGGCTAATTTTACAAGTCTCCTGGAATTAAACAGTTGAGTTTTACTATTTTTTTTTCCATTCAGATGATATCCAGGTCTAGCTCAAGCACTTTTAGCTTAGCTTAGCATAGATCATGGAATCGGATTAGACCGTTAGCATCTCGCTCAAACTTTCAAACTCACATCTCGCTTGACTCTTCTGCAGTATACCATATATTGTGCACTAAGACATGTAATAAGCAAGGTGTAATAATCAAGGGACGTTGCTGTCGTATCATGACTGCAATAATATTACGCAATAATGTTACAGAGTTACCAAGCTGGGGACTATTTTCAGAAACCTGTAAAATCATGGCAAATTCTGCAGCCTTGGTAAAAGAAATGTTTCTTCATTTAAATATTTTCAAAACTTAATTTTTTTTTTTTTTTGAGTGAGATGCTAATGGTCTAATCCAGTTCAGTTATCTATGCTAAGCTAAGCTAAAAGTGCCCCCGGCAGTCCCTAACATTGGCTGAATGATTTAACTCAACTGTTTGCCTCTTGGTGACTTGTAAAATGACAATTTTTTCAGAGAAAAGGATTGTTCCTTTAAAGTTACATTTTCATACAGGTTTTACTGCCACTCATGACGGGACAGCCAGCAAATACTGCAAAGCTGGAAAAGGCCCTATCAGACTTGAACGGCACACTAGATAAGCTGGAAAACATGTTTCTGAAGAGACAGGCTTTCCTCTGCGGTGATGACATCTCACTGGCTGACTTGCTAGCAATTTGTGAACTCATGCAGGTATGTTACTTTAACTCAGTTTGGACAGATCTTTCTCATGTTTAAAATAATTGGCTTCTTGAATAAGAAAGAATGTAAGGCGGGACTTGATTGTGTCAGTTAGAGAAGTTGTGGATTTCTATGGGTGGATCTTGTGAGATTGACAGGTTGATCCTGACATTGTGTAAGCACATCATTAGAAAAAAGCGCAGCTGTTTTCGAAGCAAAAGTTATTTTGATTGAAGATTATAAAAATAAATGCTGTATAAAGATAAATTACATTAAACTAATATTTGTATATTCCTACGGGTGCTCTGATTTCCCCCACAAGGTGAATTGGGTAAGCTAAATAGTAGTGTATGTATGTGTGTGAATGAGTGTGTATGGATGTTAACCAGTTAAGCGTTGCAGCTGGAAGGGCATCCGCTGTGTAAAACAAATGCTGGATAAGTTGGCGGTTCATTCCGCTGTGGTGACCCCTGATTATTAAAGAGACTAAGCAAAGAAAATGAATGAATATTTGTATAATTGAATTTACATAACCTTTTAAATATTAAATAATTAATGATAATACTCATAGATGTTATATTTATTGCCATGTCAGCATCTAAGGGCATCTGCATTCTTATAAAGTTATAAAGTTTTCTTTTCATTTCAAGTTTCAATCAAGATTTTTCTTAATTAACGTGATAAAAATTCTAAAATATTTTCTTGTGAAATCCTAATGAGCATAATAATTATAATAGTTATTATTAAAGATGCAGTTGGTTTGACACCCAGTGGTTGAACTAGGTAATGAAGGCCTGATTCAAAACACATGCAAGTGCAGGTTGCCAGATTGACGTCATAAACAGGAGTGAGTTTGACTATCGGGCCTAAAGGCTGATTTAAGTCATGTTCTAAAAAAAAAAAGCAGCGGCAAACATTAAGGAGGAATATTTTCCATATTAACAAGAGTTTTTGTCCTAACCAAATGGCTGAAATGTATATTTTAGAAACTGCAATTTCTCACAGGTGAACAACAGCATAAACTGACAATGATCTCCTCAGGTACACCTCATGTGCTTTATTCAGTGTTAAATGCTAATAATTTGAGTGTGAATGCCATTTCATATGAGATTTATTCAGGGTTCATACGGTCATGGAAAACCTGGAAAAGTTTTGGAAAGACAGAAAAACCCACAAAGTTTTGGAAAAGTCAAGGAAAACCGATATCTGTATACTTGAATATAGGTAATTTATTTCTATTCTGTCCTTGGCCAATCACATACTCTGACATTAGTGTGGTGTAAGCATTATCTAAATCAATTTTACATAGATATAAATATAAATTAAAACTAAATAGATTGTTGCGTGTTTTACGATATGCTGTAATAAATTTGAACATGCATTGTTTTTTTTTTTACCACGCATATGTAGACATTGCAGGAAACATTAGGTCATTAAAATTTACTTGAAAGTCTTGGAAAAGTCATGGAATTTTAGAAGTTAAAATCTGTATGAACCCTGTTTATTGCCAAACAACTGAAAGCAGCGGCAGATAGTTCACCTCAGATCTTGAAAATAAAATAAACCTTTTGAAATTGACTCGAAACAAACACATATCAGTGATCCAGCATCCACGTTTAATAATGTTAAAGAGGTTTAATGTGTATTAATTAGATTAAAAACCTTACCATTTTGTTAGAGTACAGTGAGTGAATGAAATTCATGGTTTTCCAACAAGGCAACCTGAGGTGCTGAAATATAATTAGCTTAACTAGCATTGGGCATGTTTTAAAGACCAAAACAAAGCCATTTTCAAAGCAGAATGTCTTGACTTCAGCACTGTTTTTCAGATCAACAAGTATGTTCGCTTAGCATGTTTCTTAAATATCTGCAACATATTATGATGTTTTTATGCTTTAGAAGAGTCAAAAACCTGCATACAGATCCTTGAAAAAGTTAAAATGAAGGTTTTTCTCTTTTATAAACATGATAAAAATTCTAAAAAACGTACCTTTTGAAATCTTATGAAGCAAGTCTCTGAATAGGCACAATAATAATAGCAAAAATGATCCCTTTTATGCATTTTTGAAAATAAATAAACATCTGTATATACAATAAAGCAATGCACATTTTTTTACTATTATTTATGTTGCATCTTATGGCCCTTTTACACACACACACACACACACTGCATAAAGCTAACCAAAACAACCCCAAAACAAATTCGTATGTCCCCATCAAATGTTCTGAGATATGCAAAACATCGATAAACTGAAAGATGCATGAGCCTGTAAACCTCTTTATAACCTTCTCTTTTAGCCAACAAGCAGTGGGAGGGACATTCTGAAGGACAGACCCAAACTGATGAGCTGGAGGAGTCGAGTCCAGTCAGCGCTGTCCGACTGCTTTGATGAAGCTCACACCATTGTCTACCGCCTGAGGGACAAGTTCACTGCTAAACTGTGAAAAACAACACAGGCAAGGTGTTTCTGCACTTGACTTAGTGCAATAAAGAATGTTATCAATCTAAAAGGGATATGCAGTTTGATTAATTTGTAATAATTTAGGGATTATGATCAGTTTAGTGAAATTATAAAGTATCCTTATAAAATTTAATGAACAGTGGACAAAGTTTGTGCCTTTTCTGCATAATATAAATGAATAGATGTGATGTTTCTTTATATATTATAATGCATTATATTATTACATATAGAGTTCACAGCATAAATAAGCACAACCCCTTTTCAAATGAATATTTTTAGCCATTTCTCAGTGAATATAGACAATATTTTGGTACATTTTGTTTTATTAAAGATTCAGACCAAGGCAAATAATTCGATTATCGATGTCCATGTAAACGTAGTTACTGTCTTTTTCCCCTGCATCTGTGTTAGTGTTGCTGCCATGAAAATCAGGGCGTGCATGTACTGAAACTCCCCTTTTCATGCAAACCCTTCCCCTCTTTTGCCACCCGACACTCCCACCAAAATAAAGCCGGACTCACCCACTTTCTTGACTTTTTTCAAACTATAGGTGTGAAAACAACCTGCTGAGACAGGAGGGTTTCATGGCCATTTAAGTATCACACTTGGTGGGAAAAATGTGCTTTATACAACAGCAAAGTTACATAAAGCTTAAAGCATCAAAATCGGTACTCAGTATGGGCCAATCACCATGGCAAGGAATCGGTACTCGCTATGGGCTGCAAAAATCCTGATCAGAGCATCCCTAGTATTTATTTAAAAGAGAGATCTGTAAGGGGTGTACTGTACTCAGGCCCGGATTAGGAATTCAGAGGCCCCTGGGCACAATGTCTTGTAGGCCCCCTACCTAGCCGCACCCTTACAGATGAATTAAAAAATAAGATTAATATAATATTTAAAAATAAATTAATTTATAATGAATTGCCCGCATTTTTAAAATAAATGATAAACAGTACATCTATGAAAATTTGTGAAAATTAATGGATTTTGACGTGTTCATCAGAGGCTCCAAACCAAAGTTGATGATCGATCGTGTCAAAAGATGATATCATGCACTTTACGAGCTATGCCACTCGCACTTCAGTGTGATGAGCTCTTTAGTTCTGATGTCTCTGTCAATCAAACGGTGATAGGCGGGAATCTCTTAACTAGCTTATTCCAACAAGGTGCACTATTTACATTTAGCCCAAATAGACACTCTAAAATCTGCATTTTTTTTCCCCGCTCGCAGGGGCCTCAAGTGCACACGGGCCCCTGGGCCTGTGCCCATAATGCCCGTTGGTTAATCCAACGGATTGTACTCATATATGCTGGACACTGTATGCAATTTCTTTTTTCATTGAAGAAAAAAAATGCACAAATTTTAATTTTGATGCAGAAAATAATTTATAGGTATTGGTCTTGGTTATATGAGACCAATTTATACTAAAAAGGGATACAAAATCTGCATAGACGTCTACCCGTAGAATTAAGGACTAATTGTTAGAGAAAAATAAGAAATAAAAAAATTAAAATTACATATAACTCCAGGGTGTGCCTTTTGAATACCTCCAATTTTATACACATTACTTGAAGATTAAATGGAAAAATTGTTTGTGATGAAAAGTTGAAAGAAGCTTCTCAAAATCAGAGGAATAGAAAATGTAAAAACATTTTATTTTTGACAAGAAATGGTACAAACAAGTATTTACAAGAGCGGTACAGTGTTGGACGTTCAGTATGGACTGATCACAGGAATAGGTTTTAAAAGGCCATCATTAGAACAAATACAACAACTTCTAAAAGCATGTGTAGATCAAGGTCCGGGTTTCCTCTTGGATGACGGTTCACCCTCTCCCTCTTGTGCCTTGCGTTTCTGCTTGAAAATGTTCATTTTAATGAAAATTAATATCACGTTTAGTTTTCAGTAACAACTGAAGCATTGCAATCAACTTTTGCATTGAATTGTAAAATGTGTGTTGAAAATCTAGTATTTAATTTCTGTAAAGTTTCATTAAAATTTTTAATTTAATAAAAGGTTTGTTGTCATACCCTCGTTGCTTCTGGACGCACTGACTGATTAGCAGCTCCAGGGTTCATCAGTCGGTTTGCATTTTGGCTCATCTTGTCATCCTGTTACAAAAACAATGACTTTTTATAATTGCACTTTATATTTTACATTCTATTTAAATAAATCACATTATAGATATGATAAATGATAGTTTGACGTGGTATTGTGACATAAGTAGGTACTGCAGTCCAAATTTAAAATATCGAGTGAATTTAATTTTTTTTTATTTTTTCCCAGTCCGTCTGACTAGATTGCTGCTAGATTGATGACACAAACAGGAGCAAGCATGCATACTTCTGCTTCGAGTGATTGGCGTGACCTATGGCGACTGCATTGCGCGTTGTCGTGCATTTATACTTCTGCGTGCTGTTTGTGTTGCTCTGTAATAACACTTCCGAAACGCTAGCTGCTAGTGGCTGGCAGTAGGTGTTTATGTTCCTATATGTCGAGTTTCTTTACAGGTGTTTTGTTTTTTTTCTGAACGCTACCTTAATATACAAGTGGCTCAAACTCGCTCATTTTGAGATGGTAACCGGCGGACGTGCAACAACTTTAATCATGAGGTAAACACAAAACAAAAGTCTCCATCTGGAACTCCTATACGGGACTCGACACTTGTAAACACTCGCTCCATTGGGTTTGCGGCTCTCAGCATCACCCACACTGGTCACAGCTACCATGCTGACCAATCACAGAACACTTTTTGCGACGTGTAGTTACATTTATTGAGAGGTGCGCGTCAGCATGGGGTCACGGCGAGGGCTATGCGACCACACGCAGGCTGCACCAGAGCATAAGTGTGCGCTTGATGCAGAAGTATAAATCAGCCTTTTCACTGCAAGCTGTTCAGCTGATATAAATTGTTAATTAATAAATATTATGGGCCCCATCATACACCCGGCACAGTCAGGCACAAGATGTGTTTGGCATAATTTATTGCAATTTTCAGACCAGTGCAACTGTAATTTTCACTTTTTTTGCACCATGTTTAAATAGCAAATCTATTTGCACCACCTTTTGAACTCATGGGTGTTCCGGTCAGAAAAGGAGGTGTGTTAAGGCTCATTGTTGGTGGGTTGCTATTTTGAGGAACTGAAATAAAACGCGCCATTGACCAACTAAAAGCTGCTCTAAATTCCAGCGCAGAGCGAGTTAAGGCTGATTTATACTTCTGCGACAAACGCACGCGTATGCTCTGGCGCAGCCTGCATGTGGTCGCCGTGGCCGTCGCTCACGCGGCCCTCTCAAAAAATATATAAAAATAGCCGCACAAGCCCGATGGAGCGAGCGTTTACAAGCCCGATGGAGCGAGCGTTTACAAGTGTAGAGTCCCGTGAATGAACTCTAGATGGAAACTGTTTGTTTGTGTTTACCTTATTATTAAAGTTGTTGCATGTCTGCCAGTTCCCACCTCAAAATGAGCAAGTTTGAGCCACTTGTACATTGAGGTAGCATTCAGAAAAAACAAAACGAAGAAACTCAACACAGAGGAACATAAACACCTACTGCCAGCTAGCATTTCGGAAGTGTTATTGCAGAGCAGCACATACAGCGTGCAGAAGTATAAATGCACAACAACGCGCATTGCATGCGCCGTGGGTCACGGCAATCACTCGACGCAGAAGTATAAACCAGGTTTAGTTATGCACCTATGCAGGTCCAAACGCTTACACATTGCTCAATACACACATGATTTTAGAGCTGAATTTAGACATAGTTTTGAAACAAATATTTGCGCTTAACAAACAAAATTAAATATGTAGGCTAATGGATGTCTTCAGTGGAGTGAGTACTTACTCCATGAAAGTAAAGGAGTTGGATGCTCTTTTAAAAATACTATTTTTCTATAATTCATTAATCTATTCAATTACTCTCAATTGAGTGTCCGAGTTTGGTTGTCTATCGAAGGGGATCTTTTGCGATATAATTTATTTATTTTTGTTTGGGCCCACAACATTTGTTTTTTCCATTTATTATGCCCATGTTGTTTTCCCCTAGACTTGGGGCGTAATACCAGAAAAGTAAAGGAGTAAAGAGTAAAAGTACAGAGAAAGTAAAGAGGCCGAATGAAGGAGGCTCATTGGTTATCTTCGCGCTGCAGATGGTCTGTTTAACCGTTTTCTCACTAGTGAAGTGTTACATACAAAGTCCACCATGTAAATAGCAAAAGCGGCATGACACGACGCAACTGACTCTTAAAGTGAATGGGAGATGAGACTCTGATTGGTTTAATGCACGTTATGCTCAAAACACACCCATAAGTCATTAAGAGAATAAGCACAACCTGTTAGACCACGCACCAGGGCGCAAACCTTATTTTTTCCGTCCTTAAAATAGCAAAAGTGAATTCAGATACGCTCTTAATGTTTTTGCGCACTCTGCTTTAGACTTTGAGCTTAGATCATTAATATATAATATATAATAACTCTGAATCTGCATCTCATTTTGGAGGACACTACTGCCCAGCAGAGGTTGTATTTCCTCGCCCACATACACTGAAACAGCTTTTATGACTGTATTGAATTATGCCGTTTCCCATCAAGGCAATCCGGGCTGCTGAAATATTAGTAGATAAAACTGACAGTGGGCTGGTTGTAGAGAACAAAGACAGACATACTGACACTGAACTCACAGACTTCAGCATTGCTTTTCAGATAAACAAGAATGTTCACTTAGCATGATTCTTAAATATCTGCAGGCATATTAAGGTATTTTTGTGTGTAGTAGTTTTGAAACAAATCTTTGTGCTTAACAAACTAAATTAAATATGTAGGCTAATGGACGTCTTTAGAGTAGTGAGTTTCCATCATTTCCTCATCGACGAAAGTAAAGGGCAAAAGTAAAGAGAAAGTAAATAGGCTGAATGGAAGAGGCTCGTTCTTTATTCTCGCGCTGCAGATGGTCTGTTTAACGGTTTTCTCGCTAGTGAAGCGTTCAGTTTTTCTACTTATGCTCACTTAGCATGTTTCTTAAATATCTGCAGACATACTAAGGTATTTTTTTGTGTAAGAAGAGTAAAAAAATTACATGCAGCACCTTAAAAGGAACACTGAAATATAAATGGGTAAACTGGCAGTGGGCTTGTTATAGAGGCCAAAACAAAGGCAGACACTCAAAGCACATTTGCAAAGGAGAATAACTGACTTTAGCATTGTTTTTCAGATAAACAAGAATGTTTCTTTAGCATATTTTTAAATATCTGCAAACATATTACAGTATGTTTATACTTAAGAAGAGTCAAAAATGTACATATATAGCACCTTTAAAAGTTAAATAGTAGGGGCTAGTATTAAGCATAATATCACCCTTTTAAAATCTGCCAGTCTTCAATATAACTAAATAATCTAACACATTAGTGTAGTTAGTGGTCTTTTCTGTACATACTTTTAACCAGGGATGCTCCAGTGCCTCTTCAACACTCAGACGCTTCTGAGGATCAACAACCAGGAGCTTCTTGACCAAATCTTTGGCTGAAAGGTAGAGTTAATATGCTTCACTGAAACCACACTCTGTTAAGGTGTTCATTTCAAAGAAATCTGGAAATATATCAATCTTAGAAAAGAACTGCTGAATGTTTACCTTCATTTGAAACGTTCTTCCACTGAGAGGGGATGAAGCGGTACTGGCCGTTAATGATCTGCTCACGGACAGACATGGTGGTGCACTCAGTGTTAAATGGAGGATACCCACCCAAACTATCAGAACAGAGATACATAAATAAAGTTAACCCTTTAAGTGGCATTGTTACCACCTGGTTGACCTTTTGGTTTATAGTTTCTCATTAAAACAAAAAACCCTAAATTTTTAATTCAACCAAAGATCTTTTTTTAAGTGGACGTTAAAAGGTTAAAGAGCATGAAATATTTGACATTATATACACAGCTGAAGTCAAAATTATTCTGAACTATCCAGCCAAATATGTACTGTCATCATGGCAAAGATGAAAGAAATCAGTTTTCAGAAATTAGTTATTACAAATACTGCTTAGAAATGTGTAGAAAAGAAAAAAAAATCACCGTTAAACAGAAACTGGGGAAATAAATATGCAGGGGGCTAATAACTCTGACTTTAACTGTATATAAATACACACACAAATATACATGTATGTACACTCACCGGCTACTTTATTAGGTACACCTCACTATTACCGAGTTGGACCCTTTTTACCCTCTTATTGACTTGATAGCATCACGCAGTTGCTGCAGATTTGTCGGCTGCACATTCATAATGTGAATCTCCCATTCCACCACATCCCAAAGGTGCTCTATTGGATTGGTCTGGTGACTGTGAAGGCTCAGTGATTGCCTTGTTCAAGAAACCAGTCTGAGATGATTTGCACTTTATGACATGTTGCGTTATCCTGCTGGAAGTACCCATCAAAGGATGGGTACACTGGTTGTAAAGGTATGGACATGGTCAGCAACAATACTCAGGTAGGCTGTGGTGTTGACACAATGCTCAGTTGATACGAATGGGCCCAAAGTGTGCCAAGAAGTTATCTTCCACACCATTACACCACCAGCACCAGCCTGAACTGTTGATACAAGGCAGGATGGATCTATGCTTTCATGTTGTTAAGGCCAAATTCTGACCCTACCATCTGAATGTTGCAGCAGAAATCAACACTCATCAGAGCAGGCAACGTTTTTCCAATCTTCTGCGGTCCAATTTTGGTGAGCCTGTGTGAATTGTAGCCTCAGTTTCCTGTTCTTAGCTGACAGGAGTGGCACCCGGTGTGGTCTTCTGCTGCTGTAGCCCATCCGCCTCAAGGTTTTACATGTTGTTCGTTCAGAGAGGCTCTTCTGCAGACCTCAGTTGTAACTAGTGGTTATTTGACTTACTGTTCTTACTATCAGCTGGAACCAGTCTGGCCATTCTCCTCGGACCTCTGGCATCAACAAGGCATTTGTGCCCACAGAACTGCCGCTCACTGGATATTTCCTTATGTTCAGACCATTCTCTGTAAACCCTAGAGATGGTTGTGCGTGACAATCCCAGTAGATCAGCAGTTTCTGAAATACTCAGACCAGCTCGTCTGGCTCCAACAACCATGCCACTTTTAAAGTCCCTTAAATCACCTTTCTTCCCTGCAGTTTGAACTGCAGCAGATCATCTTGACCATATCTACATGCTAAAATGCATTGAGTTGCTGCCAAGTGATTGGCTGAATAGACATTTGCGTTAACAAGCAGTTGGACAGGTGTACCTAATAAAGTGGCCGTTTCTCTAAACAGGCCCGACTTCCTGCAACAGAATGAGCTTATCAATTCTGTAAAGCATTTTTGCTAATTATTGTTTTAGTTCAGCTTTAGTAGTTTTTAATTTATTGTGAATGTTTTTATTTTCAGTTAAAGGAAATTATTTGACCTATAGTTTGAGTCAAGTAGAGTAAATCACTTTGATCTGGTGGTTAGTTCCTATAGTTGAGATCCTATGCGAAACTCCCCTCTGTAAATGTGCCTAATATGAACTCTAATTCACTTTTTGGGTTAAAGAGACACAATGGGAAAGAGATTGATGACAATTTGACTTCATGCTTTATAAGGACTTTTAAACTTTTTAAGGCCTTTATAATGCCGCGTTCACATTTCCTCATTCAACTGCAATCTCCACTAACCAGATGAACAGTAGGACTCCCAGACTCCAATAATCCACGGCTTTTGTGTATCCTACAGTGGCGGCGTGCGTGAACACCTCCGGGGCCAGATATGTGGGCGTCCCACAGAGCGTCTTCATCAGGGAGGATTCCTCCAAAATCTTGGACTGATTAAAATCCGTAATCTACAAAAGCAAGTGGGAATTTGCATGGGTTGAGAAAGCGGGTTATCTCAGGTTCAGGATTATTTAGTTCACATCCCGATTCAACTACAAAGACAAAAGCTGGGCTCGGATCTCAAAGCGCTGCTGAAGTAAAAGCTTCTTCTGTCTGAAAACTCTCAAACAAACACACCTTAATCAAACAGATGTCGTCATGTGAAGCCAGCAGCACGTTCTCAGGTTTGAGGTCTCGATGAATGATCCCGTTATTGTGGAGATACTGAGGAGAATAAAAAAAACAACATTATGGGTAGGCCTGTCACAATAATCAATATATCGACTTATCACACAGTACATGGACATGACCTCAATCATTTTTGGTGATGCAATATTTATCGCCCATACGTAAAAACCAATTCTAGCAACATTTTAGCTGATTGTGCAACCTCTCTATCTCTATTGGAGGTGTCAGTGTCAGTATGGTTAAAAATACTATAGTATTTACCATAGATGACTAAAGTATGTTTGATGTGGGTACCTGACAACTGAAAATAGATCTGGCAGCAGATATAGCAGCCTCTGTTACTTTTTACTAGGTCTGTCACGATATCTATTTTGTATTGTACGATATATTGCACCAAAATATATTGCGATAAACGATATTATTGTCATTTTAAGAACATTTTATGCCAGAATGACAATATAATATCATCATAATGCAAGTACACTTTTCCTAAGAACACATATTTATTCTTAAGGATATTTAATTAAGTTCATTTTAGCAATTTAATAATTAGACATTGGAATCAGAATGTTAAAACGCATATCTATAATCAATGTTAACAAAAAAGTGCGAGGTAAAAAGTAACAGACACCCATATGAAAATATACTCAAGTAATTTACAGTAAATACTATAATGTTTTCTTTAACCATACCGACACCTCCAATAGAGATATAATATTGCTAAAATAGTTTTTTTATTTTATTTATGGGCGATATATATTGCATCACCGAAAATTATTGTTGTCATGTTCATGTGTTGTGCGATAAGTCGATATATTGATTATTGTGACAGGCCTACTTTTTACATTGCATTTTTTTGTTAACATTTATTATTATTTGTTTTGGATATGCGTTTTCACATTCTGATTCAGATGCCTAATCATTAAATTATTAAAATAACTAAATTAAATGTTCTAAAGTACAAAATATGATGTGTTCTTTTGAAAAGTGTCCTTATGTTTAGTGATGCTATTATGTTAACTTAAGTTATGATGCTATTATATTGCCATTCTGGCCATATTGAATGGCTTAAAATAGTGTGAATGATAATAATACCGTTTATGGCAATATATTTTGGTGCAATGTATCGTACAACAAAAAATAGATATCGTGACAGGCCTAATAATGGGTCCTATCATACACCCAGTGCAATAAGGCGCAAGGCGTGTATGGCGTGATTTGATGTAATTTTCACGTTTTGCACCACATTGTTTAAATAGAAAATCCATTTGCGCCTACAGGTGAACTGAAAAGGAGGTTTTGACCAACTAAAAGCTGCTCTAAAGTCCAGTGCAGAAAGGGCAACGAATTATAAATTGTAGCATTTTTTTGCCGTTTTGGGTCCTTTTCACACCACACTGATTGCTTTGGTCCGAACCAGTTGAAACGAACCAAAATGCAGTCATGTGACAAAATCCACATCACTCATTGGCCAGATGTTGTTAAACATATTTCCTAAACTGCTTTTTGATTGGTCAGAATTAACGTGGAACTCCCGCAAGTACACAGGCCGGCAGGCACAAAATGTCGCTGCGCTGGCTGATTGTGTCCCTGGTCATAGTATACTATATAGTTTGTATACATCACTTTAGACACACTATACATTTCTAGAATGAAGTGCGGCTGGAAAACAATGTTTTAATGCATTGCAATCAGTAAAGGTGTTATGCTGCGTTCACACCAGACGCGGAAGACAATGCGAAGTCAATGCGAAGCCACGAATAGGCATCCTGTGGCGCGAATTGTGTGAATGGCGTGGCGCGAAAAACACTCAATTCACACCACGCCTCACGCGCATATTGCACCACGCAATTCGCGTCTTTTGCGCCACGCCATTCGTAAATCACTTGCGCTTGACGCGTCTTCCGTGTCTGGTGTGAACGCAGCATCAGGAGGAGGTGTGATTAATTTAGCTAAACTGCGACATGGTCATCTTCCGGAAATATTACCAATGATTCATCGGGTAATGTTTTTCCAGCTCTCTGTGTTTAAAACTGCTGGTAAAGCGCTGTCAACAAATATTTTTCCTCCAAACCCCATAAGATGGGACAGCGCGTCGGACTACAGCAGCTGGATAAGTCCAAAAAGGTGCAGTATTTTAGTTCGGATCATGTTCTCACCACAGACGAAACGCTCCAGGGTGAAAGCTCATCAAGTAGGTCTTAGTACACTTTTTTTGGTCTGCTTTTGGTGCGCACCCGAGTGCGATTGCTACATTCACACCTGCCCAAACGAACTGCACCAAGAGGGAAAACGAATTCTAGTGCGATTCAACCAAACTAAATAAGGCAGGTGTAAAAGCACCCTTAGTTATGTGCCTATGCAGGTCCAAAACACTTACACATTGCTTAATACACCCAGGATGTACAGCAAAACACAAATATATTTACATGTTAAAACAGTGAAAGCATTAAAATGTTACAAAAATTACTATTTTATACATAAATATAAAAACCACTGCCTCCTCCCCACATCGGGGGTTTGGAATCCAGCTCTAATGTACGTAGTCAGTTTATTCATGACAATTAGCATTTGTATAATGTTATTATTATTAGCAGTATTATTTATTATATGCATATTTATTTTAATAAAAACAAGTTTAGATTTGTCCACCTGTCGGGTTTTGGAAACGTCTGCGTCACCATATGGGGCTGAGAATAGAAAGTGTGTTTAGATATAACTCAGTTGTTTAACCACACTTCATTATTATTGTTCATTTATTTGTTTGCTGCAATTAAACTGAATTTAGAAATAGTTTTGAAGCAAATCTTTGCGCTTAAACTAATTTAAATATGTAGGATAACGGACGTCTTCAGTGGAGTGAATAGAACACGGTTTCCTTATTCAGGTGTAACGATTAAAGTTTATACATTTTTTTGTTGTGCATTGCATTTGTCCTTTTCTTTGTCCCACCTCTTTCAGGCAGATTTGGGTATGTTTCACGGGTGCGCACCCGAGTTCAGAAGAGTGTTCACACTAGCTAAAACTGATGGGTCATTCTTGAATGATTCGTTAATTTTGAACAAATTTTTGTGTGACTCGAGAACGATGAGTCCTCTCAGGGAGTGATTCGTTCATTTGCGCATGCGCACATTTGTAGTGGAGGAGAAGATTAGTTAATTTCGGGTTTGAGTCATTCGTTAATCACATGAAAGACAGAAGCCAATCATATACAGTCAGAGCCGGACAAAAATATGATCTCTTGAGTCCACGGGTTTGAGTCATCTCTCTTTACATGCTGTCACGTGATAAATGAACGACTCACAAACCAGAAGACTCGAAAGGTGAACTAATCATGGCTCCTTTCGGCTCAGACTGTGTGTATTGGTTTAGCTAATATGGGACTGTCTGTGCCACGTGAACAAACCACTCAAATTTGAAGAACTGTCAGAAGATGACATAATCATAGACAAAAGACTAGGTAAACAATAAATGATCATTCTCTTTCTTACAGCATTCTACTTATGACTAGTTTGCAGCGTGATCAACGTTTGGGCTAGTTTGGAAGCATCTCGTAACATTTTAATAACATTTTGGCAAAGTGAACGATATGAACGAAATGACTCGAAAAAAGATTTGTTCATCTCAATGAACGAGACTCAAAGGTCTGAGTCAGTAAAACGATCCAAATTTCCCATCACTACTAGCTAAACGTACCAATGTACATCATGTATTCTGATGTTAAACAATCTGGGGTGTGGCCCAAAAGTGCTAGTGAGAAAGCACCCCTAATGAACAAGTAATGCATAAGATGTTGTTCATAAAGTCGTACCTCTACAGCCTTGAGCATCTGATAAAAGTAGAGCTTGGCGATATCTTCTTCCAGTTTTTTTTTGGCCTTGATCCTGCCAAACAGCTCACCACCTTCAATACTACACACAGCACAGGGGTTCAACTGTTACTAGAAGTTACGCAGTGCTTTAAGCAGATTTTTATAATGTTTTGAGAATGTTTGAGACAAACAATTGTCTTTATTACAGCCCAAAGTAACATACAGTAAATAAAGAAACATGACTTAATAAAACGTAAATCAAAACCACCTATTCGGTTCTCCTGCTCAACTTCGTCTTGAACAGAGTGAGCTCTGATTGGTGCACAAGAACGTGAACAAAAATCTAAATGAATTAATATATAAAATTGCAGCTTTTGTGATTTAGAAATTGCATGTGCTTAAATCGCGATTTTTTTGCGATTGCGATTAACTGCACAGCCCTAATATATATATATATATATATATATATATATATATATATATATATTCCCGTTACATTTACGATTGATTTCTGTTATTTATTTATAATAATAATAATAATTGCATAATAATAATAATTTATATTTTTATTTTATTTATAATTACTATAAATATTCTTAATAACTCCAATTCTGTTTTTGTCCATATTTTACCCAGAGTTAAGGTAAAACAACAAACATTTTTTTTGGAATGTACATGTTTAATGGAGCTTTTCTATATTAACTAGATGTAATCTTCTAGAACTATACTAGAATCATACGTTTTATAAGCTGGGTGGGTGGGGGGTATTTAGGGTGGTTCGCCCAGGGTGCCATTCAAGCTAGCACCGCAACTGAGAATAAACATTTAACAGTGTCAGTATAACTACTCTAGCTTACAGTATATAATGTTGAATATAATGCAGGAGGGAATCTGATAATGACAAATGTCTGATTTTACCAGTAGAAAAAAAAGGTCTAATAATGTTGTCAATGACAGATTTAAACGAAATGTCTCAAACATAATAATTCAACATCAGAATTATGAATAGCTGTATTCTAATTTCATTACTGCATTAATGACCAGGATAAATTTGAAGACTGTTCAAGTCCACCATTCAAAGTCTGTTCAATATGTAGCTTTTTAACCAACAGTAGACCTACACATAATATTATTAGTGTTGTTTTACTATATGTTTGAGAAATAATAATAATAATAATAGCCTAAAAAAAATTGTGATTCTCATTTTAGCCACAATCGTGCAGCTCTAGAGTATGATATGCAGTTAAATGCGCATACTGTGACCATGCGTGACCTTAAAAAAAAAATACAATTATCAATAAGAAATAACCTATGGAATAAAATAAGAGATTAAAATAAAATAGAAAAAAATGACCTTAGATATGGAAAATACAGCTAAATGAAAATAGGAACACATACAAAATATAAAGATATTAGCTATACTTTATAGAAAGCTTTGTTAACTTAGTTCTAGATTTAGTTATAATTTGCCTCTAAAAGTGTCTTTAAATACAATTTACAGGAGGAAACTGCTAATTTTACCCCAATAAAACACTAAAAGGACTTACTACTCCAAAACAATGTAGTAGGAATCTTCTGTCTGGTAGAAATCTTCAGTTTTGATCAGGCACGGCTGAAGGAGGAGGAGAGAGGGAATACTTTAATACTTAATAATCCTTATTTCTGCCAATTTAAAATGTAATCCATGTCTTACATGATCAATTTTCTTTAAAATTTCGATTTCCCGTTCGGCATTTCGTGTGGCTGTCTGTAAAATGCAAACAAAACATCTTAAACATCAGCTTGTACGTGCAAATACTAAACCAGTGCTTCCCACACACAGGCTGTACTTGTAATCACTGGCTTTTCTGACACACACAGGCCTACTGTAAATGACGAGCAGCAGATCTAATTTCTAATTTAAATATGCAATTCCAAACCATATATTTAAAATGAAAGTCAATGTTTAGATTCAAAGTCAATGTATTTATTCATTCATTCATTTTCTTTTTCGGCTTAGTCCCTTTATTAATCTGGGGTCACCACAGCGGAATGAAGGCTCGAACCAGTGACCTTCTTGCTGTGAGGCGAACGTGCTACTCACTACGCCACCGTGGCGCAATGAATAAATAAATAACTGCATTTCTTTTTTCATACAGTGATTCAACAGTGTTATTCATTTACATTTGATTACTTAATTTCTGTACCTGAACACAGTCCAGAAAACCATAAAAACAACTTCATTTAAGCAGATGATACAAAAAAGCCCTACAAAATCCCAACTAATTTATAATCATGAGCTATTCAAGTCATCTGGTAAAGTTATACTTATATCGAAACACATATCACAGAAAAACAAAACATTGCAATGCTTATTCCTATATTCTATTCCAGTATAGCGCAGCACTGAAGTGTATTGTAAAAATATAAATACAAGTTCTTACCCCTATTGATGGAAAGTCATGTTTGTTTATAGTTTTCAGAGCAACCTTTTTAAAGGTTTCCTTTTCAATGGCAAGCTTAACTTCCCCACAGACGCCTCTGTCAGAAAAACAGGTGAAACAAACAAACATATGCAATCAGTAAAGGAGACCCATTTTAAACAAAACAGAATTTGTAAGTTTATTCACTACTCTCGTTCTTGGTTTTTGTCATGGTAGTAATAATTGTAACGACATCAAAGTGCCATTCAGGTTGAATTATTATAATTACTTTGAAAAGTACGGTTCAGTGTACTGTACAACAGCAATACATTTCTGTCACAATTTCATCAAGTGGAACTCATATTTTGCAGGAAATATTTAGGATAAACCCAAAATGACTGACTTTACAGTGTTTTTTTTATATTTGTGAATTATATGGGAATTATATTGTTCAAATTATTGGGAGATTTAGAGCAAAAATTTATATTTTTATACATTTTTATATGGATAGTGTGAATAGGCCTGTCACAATAATCAATATATGGACTTATCACACAACACATGGACATGACCTCAATCATTTTTGGTGATGCAATGTATATATATATATATCTATATTGCATCACCAAAAATGATTGAGGTCATGTCCATGTGTTGTGT
>CAIGQQ010029922.1:3045275-3092016 GCA_903798035.1 Danio albolineatus | reverse complement strand
GTGTGTGTGTGTGTGTGTGTGTGTGTGTGTGTGTGTGTGTGTGTGTGTGGGTGTTTCCCAGTACTGGGTTGCAGCTGGAGGGCCCTCCACTGTGAAAAATATACAGTATGCTTGATAAGTTGGTGGTTCATTCCCCTGTGGCAACCCCTGATGAATAAAGGGACTAGGCTGAAAAGAAAATGAAAGAGTTTCATATACAATGCTAATTAGAAGTGCTTTACATAAGCAAGAAGAAACAAAAAATACAAGTTTATTAAGAAAAAAATTTAAACAACAATGAAAAAAAAAGATTTAGAAAACGGATTCAAATTTGTTAGAACAGGTTTTAAAGGCATAAAAATACAAACGATGTACTTACACTTTAGTACGATTTACTCATCCCACATTGATGCTTGGGTTTAGGGGTGGGGTCTGGCTTCCTTTTAAAAACTCATGAATTCGTACAAATAAGCCATTAAACTGACAAAAGGTAAAACAGTTACGTTTCCTCATGAGATCAGGCTGGTTATACATCACTTATTTGAAAAATTATACTAATTTTTTGTACTTTTATACTACAACAATATTAGAAAAAAATATAATTTTTACAGGAGGGCTCATAATTCTCTCTTCAATTGTATGTGTTTGTGTATGTGTGCTAGTTTGTAATAAAAGGTGCAAATAAATTAAAGCAAAAATGAAAAAAATATCTTGCACATCTCTCGTCATTATATCTGCTTTGAGAATAAGGGGGCCTAACGCAACTCGAATGAGAGAAATGAAGCTATTCAAAGCTTATAAAAAGAAATAAAGAAATAAACAGAACTAATTGTTTCGCTAAGTGATTAACTGTTTCGAAGTGTTCGAATAAATTTTAAAAGATTTGAACTTATTTGTGTTTCAAAGTAATCAAGTACGGTATTGTTAATGTAAAACAATTTTATAATAGGCTGCCATGGTGGCACAGTGGGTAGCACGATCGCCTCACAGCAAGAAGGTCGCTGGTTCGAGCCTCGGCTGGGTCAGTTGGCATTTCTGTGTGGAGTTTGCATGTTCTCCCTGTGGTTGCGTGGGTTTCCTCCAGGTGCTCCGGTTTCCCCCACAAGTCCAAAGATATGCGGTACAGGTGAATTGGGTAAGCTAAATTGTCCATAGTGTACGTGTGTGAATGAGAGTGTATGGATGTTTCCCAGTGATTGGTTGCAGCTGGAAGGTCAGTTGCAGTTCGTTCCGCTGTGGTGACCCCAGATTAATAAAGGGACTAAGCCGACAAGAAAATTTAATTTTATAATATAAATAAAATAGGGGTTGTCATAAAGATTGTCTTGTTACTGTTTAATGTAAAATGAAAATAGATGAATAAGTAAATAAATAAATAAACAAACACACAAACAAATGAATAAATAAATAAATTAAAAAAAATTAAAAAACAAAAATAAATAAGAGAACGTCGCTGGTTCGAGTGCCGGCTGGGTCAGTTGGCATTTCTGTGTGGAGTTTGCATGTTCACCCAGTGGTTGCGTGGGTTTCGGCCGGGTGCTTGAGTTGAATTAACTGAATTGGTTGTAGTGTAGTGAGTGTGTGTGTGTGTGAATGAGAATGTGTATGGGTGTTTCCCAGTACTGAGTTGCTGGAATAGTTAGTCGTTCATTTCTCTGTGGCAAACTCTGAAATAGAGACTAAGCTGAAGGAGAATGAATGAATGAATGAATAAATGAATGAATGAATGAAGTGTTCGTAACGCAACACTCTAGGGTCACCTGCTGGTCAAAATCATGTAGGCTAATGCATGATTACGGTAGGGAATGCCATAACGCATGTCCTGGGTGGGGTACATGATGTCAAATGCTCCAGGGAGTGAAATCTGAGAGAAAGTAAGATCGTGGATACAAATAAGAGCTATACGTATAAACTTCCTTGGGCTTAATCCCTACCATTATAGATCTTGTCTAGACGAGACCAAAATAAAGAAGCTTTATTTTTATGATTTGTGTCATTGTCAGATTGCACACCTAACATAGTAGGCTACCTAATGTTTATCCATCCATCCATCCACCCATCCACCCATCCATATCTATCCATCTCTGTCCGTCTGTCCATCTGTCTGTCTGTCTATCTATCCTTTTTAAACTGTTCTATCTATCTATCTATCTATCTATCTATCTATCTGTCTGTCTGTCTGTCTGTCTGTCTGTCTGTCTGTCTGTCTGTCTGTCTGTCTGTCACAAAATTCTGGGAACTACCACCACAAAATCAGTCAAGGGGGTGTCCCTTTAAATCCATGAAAACTCTGCAGTAAAGCCCAAGAGAGCGTTTCTCTCAGGACCGTTTAACAAATTTCACCACATCTAAATCCATCCCCCAGATTTTCTCCCTTGATCAGTGCAGAAAACGTGAAAGAGTGTGTGTGGATTCCCTGTGGGTCTGCTCGTGTATCATTGTTAGCTTTCGGTGTCACTTTTGATCAGCTTCTCTTTTAGGGATGGAGCTGCGTGTGGTTACTGTCCGCTAAAACATAACCCAATAAACACCAGCAGATGTGGCTTTACGTTATATAAAGCGTGATCATAATGGGATGTTTTTGTGCGGCAAATGATTTTCAGCCACCGATAAACTTCCAGTGAAAGTTGATGTGACTGATTTCTTTTAAAGCTTCAATTAGTTTAATTCAATTAAGCCTTTAAATGTCACTTTAATCTGAAAAATATCTAGTAAAGTATTATGTACTGTATTAGAAATGAGTTATTAAAACTATTATGTTTAGAGATGTGTTAAAAAATCTTCTTTTCATTAAACAGATAATGGCGCCAAAAATACAGGGTGCTAATAATTCAGGAGGGCTAAAGTAGCGTGAATGTGCTATGACTCAATAACTCCTCTGGAAAGGACACTTGTTGTTTAACCTTACAAATGCTAATGAGTTATTTCCCCTCAGCTGTGTTTAACTCCAGCCGTTTGATGCTCTTCATTAAGTCATTAATACTGCAGCAGATCTGCTATTTTAATCCCTCACTAAACCCTTTGATTAAGGATGAACGGATGAAAACAATAAACACCAACATATGATTCACTTGTGTTTGTCCACTTTGTTGAATCAAGTCACATTGTGCTCAAAAAATTGTGCTTTGTGTTTAAATTTAAGAATATCAATATTTGTCTCTTATTATTAAGTGTAAAAATCCAGTATAATGGTGATTTTAAACAATTCACAATAGTAAAAATAAATATTTTATATGCATAAATGCTGTATTACAGTCATGAGAATCTAATCACGATCTTTATTAAATATTTATATTGCTTTACATTACAATTTTTGAAAAACAATGATGATTTCTATTACAATATAGAAAACACCCCTTATAAGTACAACTACGAAACAATGTAGAAATTACAATTGCTAAATTTAATTTGTTTGTTTGTTTCGTTTGCTTGTTTATTTACTTATCTATTTTCATTTTACATTAAATAATAACAAGACTGTCTTAATAACAACCCCTGTTGGGAAATATTAACAATACAGTCTTACTTAAAGACTTTGTTTCACAAATATTTTTTAATCTTTTATTATTATTATGTGTAAAAAAATATTATTTAAATAACACTGTTGTATGTTTTATTGCGCTAATGAGGATTTAAGACGAGAATTCTTTTAATAAAATAATATTTTTTAATATAAATGCTGTATTACACAGAGAAAAAATATCTGAAAACATTTTTTATTTAGTTGAAGTCAGCATTATTAGCCCCCTCTTTATTTTTCCCCTATTTCTGTTTAACGGAGAAGATTATTTTCAACACATTTCTAAACAATAGTTTTAATAACTCATTTCTAATCACTGATTTATTTTATCTTTGTCGTGATGACAGTAAATAATATTTGACTAGATATTTTTCAAGACACTTCTATACAGCTTAAAGTGACTTTTAAAGGCTTAACTAGGTTAATTAGGTTAACTACACTCTTAAAACAAACGGTTCCATATAGAACCAAAAATGGTTCTATCGAGCGCTTCATATATGGAACCCCAAAAAGGTTCTATATAGAACCATTTTAAGGGTTCATTAAATAGAACCCCAAATGGTTCTTTGAATTCAAGTTAGATGGTTCTATTTAGAACCATTTAAGGGTTCTTTTTATTTATTAATGAATTATTGTTACTTATTAATAAATAAAAAATAAAACCAATCCAGACAATTCAAATTGTTTAAATTTATTCAATTCATTATACAAAATATTTTTTTAAATATTTAAAATTGCACCTCTGCATACTTTGCATTGGACAGCAGATCTACCTTAACAGTTTAATGGCATTCAACACTGTTATTGTAATGATTTCACTTTTATAAGCTTTTTTACTGTTTGAACAAATACAGTACTTAACTCTCACACATCTCTAAAATGAAGAGAAATATATCACAATGCAGATAGAAACAATACACAAATAATCAAAACATCTATTAAATAACACTACAATTTCAAAAAGTGGATGGTACCTGCATGTATTGGTCATCACAACATCCATTTTTATACATAATTTAATAAGAAACATCACTAAAACATTGCAGAATGATTAGACAAAACACTGCAAACAGCCATTCCACAACCTGTAGCATGTCCATGTCTGTCAGCCTCTCTTATAAGGTAAATAGTTTTGTCCATGGGTGGAACAGTGGCTCACTGGTTAGAACTGTCACCTCACAGCAAGCAGGTCACTGGTTCGAGTCCCGACTGGGCCAGTTGTCATTTCTGTGTGGAGTTTGCAAGTTCTCCCAGTGTTCTTGTGGGTTTCCTCTGGGTGCTCCGGTTGACCCCACAGTCCAAAAGCATGTGTACGGTATAGGTGAATTGGCCATAGTGAGTGAATGTGTGTAGATCTATGAGAGAGTATATGGGTTTCCAAGTGCTGGGTTGTGGCTGGAAAGGGCAGATTAGTTGGTGATTCACTCCTCTGTGGTGCCTCTGATAAATGAGAAAGTTGAAGGATAGCGAGTGAGTGTTGTCCATTGTAATACTGTCACTTCAAGCCTTGGTGGAATCAGGAGAGCTGCTGATTCCTGGATGGTGTAGGACCTTTGGATTTCTGTAAAACAATATTTTAATTAGTACTTTTAACCAATTAACATGTCATCAAATAGAATTACAGTTATAATTAATACAATTAAAGTGTGTGTGAGTGTGTGTGTGTGTGTGTGTTTGGGGCAAATAGTATGTAGTATAGGGTGTAGTTACCTTCTGCGGTTTCCTCTGCTGGTCCAATGAGGCTGTCATGGAGCACTACCTTCTTTCCGTCCCTTTTTGGGCCATTTCTTTTAAAGATGTTTCTGTGTTCTTCACCAAGTTTTCTAAGCAGCATCCTAAATGCAAAAAAAACATTTTGGTTACTTCATGTGTAAGTTTCCAAATGACACATTTTCAGCAATACAAGTTTCTTAAAGTCATCATGGACGCAAAACTATTTGGCACATAATGTAACAGTGTTTACTCACAAGCTCTGGCACTCCAAGAAGAAGAAACTGCTCCATTAGTTCTGCAAACCCCTCCATAATCTGTACTCTGGAAAAGGGTGTTTCATTCGGTTCTTGACTTATGAGTATCTGGTGTCGCATTCCAGGTCCATCACAGTCTGAGGTAGGAAGACAGCATTTTAGAGTGTGTTAATATGAATTTATAATACAGAATTAATCTACCTTTGACATAAACTGTATTGAACTGAACTTGCCTTGTGTTAGGTTCTTCAGAGTACAGTTCACTTCCTTTTCATCCCATTAATTTGTTTCATTTTGCGAGATGATAGATGAGCTCACCACTGAAATCCCTTCATTTTTAAATTTGTTTTGCAGACATTGCAACAAGGTATCCTGTAGGCAAATTTACACTTTCTTTTAAAACATATTTTCTTTGCAGGACTTTTTAATAAGCAATGACCTTAATATTCTCACTGTACAAACAGCAGCAATAAGTAATGGAACATTTTTGTGATAAATATATTTCAGTACACAACAACCAAGTCTGACATATGCATGTTATAAAATACAATATTTACCAGGTGTCCTTGTTGATGATAATTGTGTCACAATTATGGATGTAACGCATGTCCTTCTTTAAGCTGGGATCCTTCCTCTTCAAAGCTATTTGTGTCCTGCAGCCCAGGTTACAATACAATGTTAAAGTCTTTTATAATATTCATTTCATAATACTTAATACAGTTTGTTTAGAATTAAAAGCAATAATACATACCGAGCACAAGATTTACGATGCAGTTCAGTTTCCAGGCTGTTTGAAGAAAAGAAAGATATACATTAAAATATGAATTTTAAACTTATTTAGCACAATATATACATGTATGTAGTCTATATTTAACAAGGCTCAACATTTCACAATACATTTAGCCTGCATGTTTGTATGTCCTTCATAAATAACACCTGATCTTTTATGTATGGATTATTAAAATATGTTTTGGCTTTAAAAGGTTTCAATAATACACTTAGCAATCATCACAATAGCGCGTGCATAGACTCGGGCGGGCGGGCGCGTGCATAGACTCGGGCGGGCACGAGCGCGACATGCTCCCTTGCGGTTTTAATGCAGACTAGCCGCCGTGTACACTACTTTACAGAGTTTAGCCCGAGTTAAACTGGGCTAAACTCACACACGAACAAGCTGGGAGTACTCGTTTGTTCAAGGTTGGAGATAAAAACTGCACGAAAGCGGAAATCGGCTCATAAGAAGTTACCATTAAAAGAGCGTGCACGCGCTTCAATCCCGCCATCGAATAACGCACCTGTTTTATTGTTATTGATATTTTAATTAATACTGACAAACAAATAAAGCGAAACTGTAACTTATTTCGAACAAAAAGCAGAGCAAAGTCAGCTTGAGACAGATTTCTGAAGCGAAGGCTGTCGACAGACCATCAGAAACTTACAAGCACAGTATTAATCCATATTAACGTTACCCCTTATTCAGTCTGTCACCATATAACACAAGGGAAGAGAAACATTACCCCGTAATACAAAATATTTCAATATTATAGTTTTAAAAGAGTAATAACGTACCTGAATGATGGAGCTGCAAAAGCGGAGTTCTCCTTTTCAAAAATTAACCGTCACTCTCCAGGCTCGTCACCACCAGTCCACATATGAATGACGTCACCAGAGGGCTTTTTCATGATTATTAGTTTAAAACAATTTATTAAACCATAACAACACACTGTACAGTCTGAACAAACTGGTTATTTAATTAATTTCACAAAATAATTCGTCAAAAATGTTAAATATTAAGCATATATAAATATTAGTTATATGGTAATGTACAAACCTGCATGAAACCAAAATCCCATCATACATTGATTAGGTTTTTGACCATAGCAGTCATTTTATTAGGTTTTGACTCAAAAAGCTTTGTCTCTCTGTGTTATAGCTTATTATTATTTATAATCTTTACTATATACTTATGTCATAAATC
The DNA here is from genome assembly GCA_903798035.1 of Danio albolineatus. Taxonomy (NCBI): domain Eukaryota; kingdom Metazoa; phylum Chordata; class Actinopteri; order Cypriniformes; family Danionidae; genus Danio; species Danio albolineatus. The sequence goes on along the minus strand of CAIGQQ010029922.1, from coordinate 3,084,572 downwards.
TCACATTATAGAACCATTTTAATCAAAAAGGTTCTTTGCACTCAAAGGGTTCTAAATAGAACCATTTTTTGGGTAAAAGGTTCTACTGGCCAAGTATAGAACCCCAGGGTTCTATATAGAACCTCAAGGAACCTTTTTTTTTAAGAGTGTAGGCAGGTTAGGGTAATTAGGCAAGTTATTGTATAACAATAATTTGTTCTGTTGACTATTGAAAAAAAATTGCTTAAAGGGGCTAATAATATTGATCTTAAAATGGTTCTTAAAAAATTCAAAACTGCTTTTACTCTAGCCGAAATAAAGCAAAAAAACTTTCTCTAGAAGAAAAAACTATCAGACATACTGTGAATTTCCTTGCTCTGTTCAACATCATTTAGGAAATATTTAGAAAAGATCAAAGGGGGGCTAATAATTCTGACTTCAACTATATATATATTTAACATATGTACAAGACGATCATAATTACAATCCCTATTACATTAATGACACAGTATAGTCTTTTTGTCACAGAAAAATTGTTGATTAAAAAATAATAATTCTAATTATTATGTGCACTAATCCAATATTCTATATAAATGGGGAAGTGATTATATCTTGTATTGTCACCCTAATGGTATCTTAGAAGAATTTATATATAATAATTTCTAATGTATTATTAATATTATTATTATTATTATTATTATTATTATTATTATTATTATTATTATTATTATTATGTGTAAAACTTTATACTATTTAAGTGAAGTGGTTGTATCTGTTGTAATGAGTTAATGGGGATTTAAAACAATTTTTTAAAAAATGTATAATAAATACTGTATTACACGGAAATAAATGTCCAACAGCAGTTTTTATTAGAGTATAGCAAACAAACCCAAAATTACAAAAAAGAAAAAATTACATCCACAAAATGCAAAAAAAGATTTTTTTTTAAACTTTAAATATTTACAAGATAACCAAAATTACAGTCCCTTTTAAAACTATTAATATATGGGAAAATGTTACACAATTGTTTTACATTTAAAGAATAGACTTTTTGTCACAGAAAAGAATTAATTAAAATAATAATTTAAATTGTGCAAAAATTGGGAAATGTGAAATGAAGTGGTTGTATCTTATATTGCCTTAAAGGTGATTTAAAAAAGGAATTTACTAAAGTAAAAATAAGCATTTTATATATAAATAATTGCTGTATTACACAGGAATAAATATCCAACAGCAGTTTTTATTAAAATATAACATAATTACAAAACAATATAAAAATTACACACACACACAGAAATGTATTAATTTTTTTACATTTAATAGTTGCAAGACAATAATAATTTCAATCCCAATCAAAATATGGGAACATTTTATATAATTATTTTACATTTAACAATTTATTATTTTACTCACGAAAAAAAAATGAAAATAAAAATAAGCATTATTACTATGTGCAAAAGTCTGGTATACTATATAAATGGTGATGTGGTTGTATCTTGTTTTGGCTTAATGGTCATTTAAAACAATTTATAAAAGTAAAAAGGAATATTTTAGATCAAAATTCCGTATGTTACAGTTATGACAACCTAACAACAATCTCCACACTCTCAGAAAAAATGATACAATTTTGTAGCAAAGAAGGTACAAACCCTTGTCACTGGGGCAGTACCTTTTTATGGGATAGAATTGTACCTTAAGAAAAGAAACAAATTTGTACCCTTTAAGGTCATGATTTGTACCATGGGAAACCAAAATGTACTTTTGTTTTTAAAAACCTGCAGATACAATATTGTATGTTTTGTGAAAGGTATCACCACAGTGACAAGACACTTTACCTTAACAGTGTCAAAAATGCTGACCAAACATTTATTAAAATGCCTTAAATGTTTAGTTTGCAATACCTATAGTTTTATGTTTTACCAGTTGTTTTGTATTATTGTATTATAGAACTAAAAATGTATGTTTATAAGTATCTTTAAACATATACTTTTAAATGATGATTCTTGTTTTAATATGGAAATTATTCATAAAAATCAGTTTGCCTTTCCAGTCATATTTATTTTCATAGATACTGTAATAAAGAAGGAGTTGTTCAACACTTTTGTACCTTTTATATGAGAACAATTGTGTACCTTCATTTCAGTTGTAAAATAAAAGGCACAGAACAGTATCATAAGAGGTCTTTTCAGTACCATATAAGGTACAATTTTATACAAAGGTACAAAACTGTTCCTTAAGGAACATTATTTGTACCATCGTGTACCTTTTTTTCTGAGAGTGCAGTAAACAGCTACAAAAACCTAAATCACGAGTATAAAGCATGGTGGATGTTTAAAATGAGACAATTAGTCCATTGTACGTTTCTAGAAGACAATACTAGCAACACACGCACTGTTGCACTCATCATCTTCAAAAGACTTCAGCCTCATGTTAGTCATCTCACGAGAGGAGATTTCTTTTTTGCAAAAGCAGAAGTGCTCAAGCTGAGAAACGGGAAGCTCGGAGCTGCTCAATCTCTCTGAATAATATTCCTGCTGCTCCCTCACGTCACTGCGGCACAAACCCTGAGCTCCACATATGAGAATCACAGGCAGATTTCAGGAGAAATGTTGCATCTGTCTGAACACTGCGGCAGCTTTTCCCCACATCTCCGTAAAGACGTTCAAAATTATGGGTTGCACTTTTAGTTTGGCGATTTTCCATATGAAAGAACTGCTAAAGTCATTTTGAAATGATAATATTGTGCTGCTGATATTTCACACATAAAACTGAAGTCAGAATTATTAGCCCCCTGTATGAATGTATATATTCCCCCTATTTCTCTTTAACGAAAGAAGATCTTTTTTCCACACATTTCTAAGCATAATAGTTTTAATAACTCATTTCTAATTACTGATTTATTTTATCTTTGCCATGATGACAGTAAATAATATTTGGCTGGATATTTTTCAAGACACTAGTATTACGCTAAAAGTGACATTTAAAAGGTTAACTAGGCTAATTAGGCAAGTTAGGGTAAGGTAAATCATTATATAACGATGGTTTGTTCTGTTTAAGAGTTTAAGAGTCCTAATAATATTGACCTTAAAGTAATTTATTAAAAAATAAAAACTGCTTTTATTCTAGCCGAAATAAAACAATTAAGACTTTCTCCACAAGAAACAATATTATAGGAAATACTGTAAAAATTCCTTGCTCTGATAAATATAATTTGGGAAATATTTGACAAAAAAAAAAACGCAAAAGTGTGAATCTTTTTTTCATATTGTAAAATCTGAATGAGAGATTTGTTTGCCTTTTGTGCTTTGTTTTTATTTCTCAAAGTGGAATGAAATGTGTCATAATTGTCTGTTCCCTTTTTTCTTCTTCTTCCTACAGTAGTTATCTTAAAGGGTCACGAAACACCTTTTTTTTGAGATGTTGACAGTCATATATTTGTCCCATGCTGCTAAAAACACCATTAGGACACAGATATTTCACTAAACAGTGAAATTTGGTTGTTTTTGTGGTGTTTTAAGTAAATTCGTTCTGGTTTGAAAAGAAATTTTGAAGCTACGTCACGGCCATGAGATCCTTGTGTAAATTCCAGCATGCACTCTCAGAAAAAATGGTACAATGTTTTACCAAAGAAGGTACAAACCCTTGTCATTAGGGCAGCACCTTTGTGAAAGGTACCATAAACGTTTCAAAAATGCTTACCAAACATTTATTAAAATGCCTTAAATGTTTAGTTTGCAATACCTATAGTTTTATGTTTTACCAGTTGTTTTGTATTATTGTATTATAGAACTAAAAATGTATAAGTATCTTTAAACATATACTTTTAAATGATGATTCTTGTTTTAATATGAAAATTATTCATAAAACACTTTGCCTTTTAGTCATATTTATTTTCATAGATACTGTAATAAAGAAGGAGTTGTTTCACTTTTGTACCTTTTATATGAGAACAATTGTGTACCTTCATTTCAGTTGTACCATAAAAGGCACAGAACAGTATCATAAGAGGTCTTTTCAGTACCATATAAGGTACAATTTTTACAAAGGTACAAAACTGTTCCTTAAGGAACATTATTTGTACCATCGTGTACCTTTTTTTTCTGAGAGTGTGGACAGTGGATGTCTGTACCAGCCGCTACAAAGTGACGTCATCGAGTTGTCATCATCAATTCACGAGAAAGACTTGGTTCGTATCAATCAGTTCGCTCTACTGTGAACTAGATGCAACTTTATTAATATGCATGATATAGCTTTGAAGACTCATTTTACCTGAGACGCCACGTTGTGTTGCCAACTGTAATTCAAACAAGTGGAAGAAGAAGAATTGTTTGGAGACATGGGTCGTCAGTGTTGCGTTTATAAATGTGCCTCAATGAAGGTTTTGTTTCCCCCCGCTATGAGAGTGCAGATGGACTCATGTGTGGATTACAGTGGTCTGCTAACATGTGACAGAAATAGGTTTGTAAGGAACATTTTTTACCCGAGAGCTTTTCGCATCTAGAAATGATGAAATCCAGATTTGCCACTCGTCTCCTTTAAAAAAGAAAAGAAAAGAAAAAGACAAGGTTCCAGTTTGTGTTGATTGTCCTGTCTCTACAGATTTGGTGTGTGATCAGTGTTCCTTGTTTATGTTTATTCAGATGGCAAAGTTAGTTAGTATCGTCAGCAGTACTCTAACATGAGGAAACGTGTCATGGCCGACCAATCAGAATTGAGCATTCCAGACAACCATATGAAAATGCAAGTTAAAGTCTGCTTGATCCAGAATTTGCTGAGATTTTTATTTCAGCATGTTGATGTATTTCCAACAAAAATGGAATATTGAGTGGGGGGCGGAGCTTTCTTTTTGCACATCATTGCCTCATAGCAAACTGAAGACTGACTGAAGAGTGACTGACGCCGTCAAACTGAGACTTTGAAGATTACCAAAGCAAACTTCATTTATTTATTTTCTTTTCGGCTTAGTCCCTTTGTTAATCTGGGGTTGCCACAGTGGAATGAACTGCCAACTTATCCAGCATATGTTTTAGTCAGCGGATGCCCTTACTTAGCTTCCCCAATTCATCTGTACCGCATGTCGTTGCACTTGTGGGGGAAACCGGAGCACCCGGAGGAAACCCACGCAACCACGGGGAGAACATGCAAACTCCACACTGAAATGTCAACTGACCCAGCCGAGGCTCGAACCAGCGACCTTCTTGCTGTGAGGCGACAGTGCTACCCACTGTGCCATCGCATCACCCCAAAACAAAGTTTTATTTATCAATTTAGAAGAATACAGATAGACGTTGCGACTGGAGAAGCAGCGTCTCCTGTTTGACATTCAAGTTTGGTTCTCGGGCAGTGTGTGTAATCTCCTCGAGAACACGCGTCATTAAGAAGCCTGCCAATTACTTACCTGAACGCAACAGGTCTCATTTGTAAACACACAGAATCAGGCCGGATTACTGTGTGCTTATGGAAAGCCACCAGCGAGGAAAATAAGAATAAACGCAAGAGAGGGTTTGGTTTGTAACTAAGTCAGTTCAGCAGATTTCATGCTTCAACTCTGCACAATGAAACAATGTATAGATGCTTTCATTTTTCAGAGGCATTAAAGCAGGGGTTGGGAACCTGTGGCTCTTTGACCAAAAATACATGGCTCTCCAGCTGTCTCCCTTCAATAATATTTTATAGCTTAAAAAAATTATAGCTGTCACTAGAAGGTTCCTTTTTATTGTATTATTGTTTTACAGCAAATTAATAAGGACTCTGTTTACAATAAAAAGACATTCAGACTAATGCGTGTGTGCGGCACTGTGGATTAACTTGAATTGTGACACAAATGGCCCATTTCCACTGAGTGGTACAGTACGGGTCACCTTTATCAGGCTTGCGTTTCCACTGCTAAAGGGTACTCTTTGGTGGGCGTGGTGTACGACAGAAAGTTTCAGTCGGCGTCATTCTCATTCAAGGAAATTTCTACAGTAAAGCTGCACAGGTTGTTCACAAATCATATAAGAAGCACTTCTCACAAAACAGATGCTTTATTATACACATAAACACTGGTGTATAAATGTTCATTATTACCCTTTCTATGAACATGATCTGATTATAACTGCAGATCAATGATGCGAAATAGCCTACTGTAACGTCTGCATTTATATAAAACAAATAAATGCAGCACATATGAACACACACAGCCCCTTACAGTCACCGATGTGTTACCAATAACAGAAAAACTACACAAAGCACACATTTGCGCCTTATTTAGGTTCAAAAACAACACGAAATATAGCCCACAGTCAGTGCAAACCTCTCATCTGTGTCTTTAATCTCCACCAGCACATGTAGCCTCTTGTTAGAAAGTAATTTCGTCATTCCGAGTTCATAATAGTCCAGAAGGTGATGATGATAATGGTTAAACGTAGCAGTTTCTTCATGTTTACTGAAACCATAATTTGCTCCTTTGTTTTTGCAGGCGTCACTCTCGCGTTTGTCAGTTTCTGAAAGGATCGGGGTTTCAAAAGCACGTCAATAATCAAGTGCACGTTATCATCATCAGCTCAAGAAGTTTGTTATTTTTTTAAATATAGACGCGCACACGAGCGCAAGCAACAATGTGAGACCACTCGCGCTTTAGACAGGCTCATAAAAAACTAAGGGGCACAGGGGAGAATCTGGTCTTCTTCTTGGCTTTGTGGCTGTTCATCAAAACTTGCAAACTTCACACAGAAATTCCAACTGACCCAGCCGAGGCTCGAACCAGTGACCTTCTTGCTGTGAGGTGACAGCACTACCTACTGCGCCACTGTGTCACCCATGTAAATATAAATATATTTATATATGTAAATATCTCAACCCGTTTAGGCAAATGATCTGAAACCAAAATGATTCATTTATTCGATTCTGAGTTGACTGCTTCGTTAAAGAATCAATGGTATGAAACATGGTGCACTTTCGGATTTAAACCTCAGCTGGATGTTTTAATTCACTTAGAGCTGTTACACTGCGTGGAAGGGCATTTTCAGAAACCCATAATAGGGGCTCTTTAATCAATTTACCTTAAACAGAACAGCATGGTTTACCTTAAACAGCATGGTTTACCTCTGATGTATGGATATGGTCCAAGAATCTCCTAATATCTCATCAGTTTTGTTTCCAGGTAAATCTATTTAATGATGTTTTGATATTTTTTTCTCTCCCTGGGAATCAAGACAAAGAGACAGATTACGCAAATCTCCGTCCCCTGGAGTTTTCTCTTAATTGATGCCACGAGACAGAGCTGTTTCTAAGCAGTGCGTTTGCTCGTCCACCAAATCAATCTCCAAAAAGAGCTTTATGTTATCAGAAATATCTGTAATATTTTCAGGCGAAGTATGAGATGCGACAGAAAAGCTCTTCCTCTCGACAGGGGATCCTGGCCCAAGGGGACGCCGCTCTAGATTTTAATTAAAGGTTGGCAGGGCATCAAACCTCAAGGAGTATTGGAGGATCAGAGAGAATAGAGATGATTAGTTATTCTTTTGAAAATATAGGAGATATTGTACCCGATCTGGAGCTCAGGTTTCGAGGGGAAACTCTTTGAAAGCTTGGTTCTGGAGAAAAAAAAATGTCTGTGATGTTATCAAACGTCGACGAGTAACTCATCGATAAGGCATATTTACCGGGTAAATTAAGTCCTCTAATTCCATTTACCCAGTGTAATGAATTGAATATCTTTAATGGAGATCTGATTGAGGATTCTGCTCGGAGCGTGAGATCAGGATTTGAGGAAATCCAGCTAAAACTCTTGCGTGCGGCTGAACGATGCTCTTATTACAACACTTGAGTTTTATTCCGGCTTTTCAAAACTTTGAGTAACTTGATATAGTCTGCGATAACTAAGTATTAAAGCCTTTAAAAAAGTAGGTTTCATTTTTGGGGTGTATTGTATAACACAAAGCTGGTTTCAGAGCACAGTTTGTGTGTTCATTTTAAGATCAGACTCCAACAAAATCAGAATCAGAAAGAGCTTTATTGCCAGGTATGTTCACACATACGAGGAATTTGTTTTGGTGACAGAGCTTCTACAGTGCAACAGAATTACAGAGACAGGACAAAAAACAGATAATAAATATATTCAAAAAATAGAAGTAAATGCAAATATACAGATGGACAAGTGTATATACAGGTGTATTACTATATACAACGTTATATGTGCAGCTGTTACGTGCAAATTGGCATGTAGAGTGTTGTTAAACAAGTGTATGTGTGTGTAAAAAGTGTATTTGTTATTTGCAAGTTGGCATGTAAAGTGTGTTGTTAAATAAGTGTATGTGTGTGTAAAAAGCGTATAGCAATGTTGGTTCCACGATTATTATCATCAAGTGTTCATGAGATGGATTGCCTGGGGGAAGAAACTGTTTCTGTGTCGGACTGTTCTGGTGAGCAGTGCTCTGTAGCGTCGACCAGAAGGTAACAGTTCAAAGAGGCAGTGTGCTGGGTGTGAGGGGTCCAGAGTGATTTTGGCAGCCCTTCTGCTCGCTCTGGATAAGTACGGTTCGTGGAGAGTAGGGAGGGTTGACCAATGATTCGCTCAGCAGTCCCAACTATTCGACGTAGTGCACGACAATATTGGCTGCTTTTAAAATCAACTCTTCTGCATTATTACACTAGAACAAGAATGGTTTCTGAAACTTTAGGATTTTCACTTTGGTTAAATCCGAATTTCTTCACTTGCACTGCGTTGTCTATTATATGGTTAACATCATTTGTTGGCTCTGGAACAACACTCAGATGACCTTACATTGGATTTAATTAATGTTGCATCAGACTACACAGTATTTTGTACAGTTACAGACTTGCATACAATCAATGAATTATATATATATCAATACTATATATATAGTTAGTTTCCTTTATTTTGTCAAAACATCTCAATAAATCTCTGCAATGAGTCATCTTGCAGGACTCCCATCAAGTCCTGCAAGTTCAAGTTCATCAAGATTCTTTGTATTCATCTTCAAAGCCTCCTCCTTCATCTTACCCCGGACATGCTCAATAATGTTCATGTCTGGTGACTGGGCTGGCCAAACATGGAGCACCTTCACCGTCTTTGCTTTCAGGAACTTTGATGTGGAGGCTGAAGTATGAGAAGGAGGGCTATCCTGCTGAACAATTTGCCCTCTCCTGTGGTTTGTAATGTAATGGGCAGCAGAAAGGTCTTGATATTTTATCCTGTTGATGTCGTCATCCGCTCTGCAGATCTCTCGCACGCCCCCATATAGACCATATAGACCTCATTTATTATTTTTTTATTGTATTTTTTAACCCTCACACACATCACTAGCCATATTCATATATAATTAGGCCTGTCACAATAATCAATATATCGACTTAACGCACAATACATGGACATGACCTCAATCATATTTGGTGATGCAATATATATCGCCCATACGTAAAAACCAATTCTTGCAACATTTTAGCTGATTGCACAACCTCTCTATCTCTATTGGAGGTGTCAGTGTCAGTATGGTTAAAAAAACACTATAGTATTTACCATAAATGACTAAAGTATATTTTGATGTGGGTGCCTGACAACTGAAACTAGATCTGGTAGCAGATATCACAGCCTCTGTTACGTTTTTACCTTGCTTTTTTTTTTTTGTTAACATTTGTTTTGTTAACATTTATTTATTATTTGTTTTGGATATGTGTTTTCACATTCTGATTCCAATGCCTAACTGTTCAATTATTAAAATGACTAAATTAAATTAAATATTCTTAAGAACAAAATATTATGTGTTCTTTTGAAAAGTGTACTTGCGTTTCTGGCATTATATAATGAGTGGCCTAAAATGGTCTTAAAATGACAATAATATTGTTTATCGTGATATATTTTGGTGCAATATATCGTACAACAAAAAATAGATATCGTGACAGGCCTATATATAATATAAATAATTGTACAGATCACCAAATCTTGTTGTAATATATTACATATAAGCCTATAATACTCTTATACACACACACAACATTTTCATAATTACATTGAAATTGTTTTTTCAGAAAAATCACATTCAGCTTGTTTTCCTCCTCTAGTTCCTGATAGATGAAGCCATCAGAAAAGCCTTTTAAACACCAGTTAAACAGCAAAGGATTAACAGCGAAGACTGTTTCCACACAAGATTCCCTTTCCAAGGAGAATTCTCCTTATTCTACATGAAGTGTTTCCGTGTGCCACATACTGTGCTCCGACTCCCGAGATTTTCCCCAGCGCCAGTAATGAAACACAGCCGCTTCTGCCAAATTGCCCGTCCTGCGGCCACTTTCCGCATCTCGTCTCTTCAAAACACTCACATCAGCCTAATGACTCTGGGGGGTCCGGACTTCCACTGCGAACGTTAGCCTTTGAATAAACAATTACCGAAGTGCGGCCTCCATGCACCTTTTCTGGACAATGATGGCGCGATAATGATGGCCTGAGCGTCGGTGCCATTCAGCAGCATCTCCGGCTACCCTGTTTCCATGGCAACTGCATCCTGCAACACCTCCGCACAACAATAAACGCACAAAAAGGCTGATTATGGATTTTATAGCCATCACACCTGTATTGATCCGCTTCGTCTTTTGATGTGATGGAAGATGATAATGCACAGCGTATCAGACAGGGTGTCCTGTGATGGAGGCGTCCTATTGAAGCTGTAGTGACCGGTACATCGATCCAGTCATTAACACGGAAGTAATACATTTGCTTTCCTTTGTAAACCGCCACTCTTTATGTCTGCACTCACACACGGACCCGGAGAATACGATCACATCCGACCTGCCTATTGTGTCAGGGCCTCTGGTTAGTATTGAGCGGAAGCGTTACACGGTTGAGAGGAGAAGGCATAGGACAGAAGGAAAAAAAATATAAATAAATAAAACCTTCGGCTTTCCTTCAGCCTTATTGCAGTTATTGCGTTTGACAGGACAGCGGCCACATAACTCAATCTTGTCAACGCTCAAATTGAAGGCCCCGGAGGAGTTTGTGTTGCTATTGACCTGTGTTCCCCAAGCCTTCTGACTTATGAAATGGTACAAAAGTCTAGCCCGAAGGCACGGATCGCATGCTTCAGACGTTTGTTTCTTCTTCTTCTTCTTCTTCTTCTCACAGGTATAGTTTAAAGAAAAAAAAATTAAATACTTTGCTATCATGTACTCATTTACTATAACATTTAGGCTGCATTTACACTGCAGATCTTGATGGTCAATTCCGATTTTGTAACTGTATCCGATTTTTTTTTGCTGACCTGCTTACATCATCTTTTAAAACTGACTCGTATCCGATTGTCTGCATTTACACTGCACAAGACAATGGTGCAATGAGCAGGAAAAAAAGAGCAGGCGCTGACTGACAGCTGATAATAAATGAGCACTCGTTTCTACATTCCTGTATTTAATCTGTTCGCTGGGTTTATTTTTTAAAAATTCTTTTTGACAGGTTGTTTTACTATAGTTTATGACAGAACAGTTCTCATTTGGCTATCTTCTCTTAGGGTGCTTTCACATCTGTGGTTCGGTTTATTTGGTCCAGACCAAGGGCAACGAATGATACATTAGCTATGTTTCCATCCAGCTATTTTTATTCACATTTTGTATATGTGCATAAAAAAACGGTTGACGGAAACGCCGTGATGTGCATAAATTTGAAAATGTGCATAAAAAATGTATGCGCATAACTGAGTAGGATAAACTTTTTATTCGATAAGAAAAGATGTGCATAAACTGCGCTGGAAACACTTACCACATAAATTCCATTTTGCGCATTAAAAAGAGGTCATGTGATTTTGTTATAAGAGATCATGTGATGATAAAAATGCATGTGAATGGACAAACCAGCAGGCTGAGCACATCGTAAAACATCTGAGATGTTGTTTTGGTCATTCTAAAACGCCTTACCGTTTAAGTAGTTGTGGTATTATATTATTAATGACCTCCAGAATCAAGAGCGTCTGTGCTCCGCATCTGACACCTTCAAACGTCACCGTGTCAGGATTGCCTTCTGAGGCACAAGTCATTTATTAAATGAAGAAAAATATTGACGCAGCTTCTCCTACTTCAGCAAATTACGTTTTTACTGTTGATATTTGGCGCCAGTTAATCAGGAAGTGACGATGTTGTCCGCTTTGACTCGTTGGATGGAAACGCTGTTTTATTTGCACGTCTTTTATGCAATAATCCAGTTTTGCACATAAAGTTCATTCACATGTTTGGATGGAAACATAGCTATTGATGCATTTTTCTGCCGTTTTGGGTCCTTTTCACACCACACTGATTGCTTTGGTCCGAACCAGTTGAAACGAAGCAAAATGCAGTCATGTGACAAAATCCACATCACTCATTGGCCAGTTGTTACTGAACGTATTTCCTAAACTGCTTTTTTAATTTGTTAGAATTAACGTGGAACTCCCGCAAGTAAACAAACCAGCAGACACAAAATGCAGCTGCGCTGGCTGATTGTATCCCTGGTCATAGTATACTATATAGTCTGTAAACATCACTTTAGACAAACTATACATTTTGAGAATGAAGCGCGGCTGCTGCTGGAAAACAATGTTTTAATGCAGTGCAGTCGGTGAAGGTGTTAGGAGGAGGCGTGATTAATTTAGCTAAACTGCGACATGGTCATCTTCCAGAAATATTACCAACGATCCATTAGGTAATGTTTTTCCCTCTCTCTCTGTTTAAAACTGTTGGTAAAGCACTGTCAACAAATATTTTTCCCTCAAACCCCATAAGATGGGACAGTGCACCGGACTATGGCAGCTGGCAGGGATGGACTGGGACAAAAATTCAGCCGTGGCACTGTCTGTAGCCACACCAGCCCACATTACCACACCGACACAGCCCCAACCACGGACACGCACATTCATTACTTATATTGGTGTACAGATGGTGAGGTAATACAAGCAGTGCCATATGTAATAGATATTTAAACATTTTAGATGAACATTAATTGATATTTAAACATATATGTGACTGGAGCACAAACAACCCGTTTATAACAAATGTATACATTTCAGTTAATGCATTTGACAGTGTCTGATTTTAGAGCCTTTTTTGCTTTCTCTGAGCTTTTCGGCACCACCTTTTCTTTTCATGGGCCATCTCTGACAACTAGCTTGTGTTGCCCTTATTGTTTGTTTGACATTCTTACCAGATTTTGATTACGTCCCGGTAACCTGTGATTGGGTCGGCCTATCTCGAAATCAACTGGCCGTCGCCGATTGGGCTAAATGTTTAAAAAATTTTAATTATTATTATTATTATAATTATTATTATCAGCATCATAATTTCACATATTCCAAGAGATAAAAGCTGCCTGCTTGTAAAAACAATACATATTAAAAAAAAATAAAAATAAAAATGTTTTAAAAACCTGACCGGCCCACATTTAAAAAATGGTCTGGCCCTTCTGGCATTTGCCAATATTGCCAGATGGTCAGTCCGCCCCTGGCAGCCTGATTAGTCCAAAAAGGTGCAGTACTTTTTGTGGTTGGGTCTGTTTTAGTTTGCATCATGTTCTCACCACAAACAAACCCCTCCAGGCTTCATTTGAAAGCCTACCAAGACCACCTCTTCAAGTAGGTGTCGGTACGCTTTTTTGGTCCGCTTTTGGTGCCCACTCAAGTGCGATTGCTACATTCACACCTGCCCAAACGAACCGCACCAAGAGGGAAAACGAACTCTAGTGCGGTTCAACCGAACTAAATAAGGCAGGTGTGAAAGCACCCTAATAGGCCTTTTAAACCAGTAGGCATCTTAAATGTCATGTCTATGGCATGATTTATGCGCAGTGATATATGCAGGCATGATATATGCAGCAGTTTTATATTAGTTTATATTGGTTACGTGGTGGATGCTGCACTCACTCTCTCGTTAACATGCTTAAATACTTGTGCTATATGACTAAATAAAGGCTCACTTAGTTCTTGTGTATGAGATTCAAGGTTTGGGACTGTGCTGAAGTCTGCTCTGAAATGAAAGGGTCAGAGTTGACATCATTCGCTACAGTTTTTCAAGAGTACACACTTAGGTGATGATTGTATAAAGCGTATTTGGCATGCTGTCCCAGGAGAGAGCCCTGAGCTCAGAATATCCTCGAGCCCAGGGCTCCCTCCCGTTAGAAAGGTGAGAGGGGAGTTTGCGCATAGGTAGATCTCGAGAACTCCCCTGCTTGTCAGTGTGTGAGAAGTGTTTGTCTTAAGATGCTAATTTGGATTAGTCAATTGGCTTATGGTGTTTGTCTTTGGATATTGGGAAGAAACCAGGGAACCCAGGGGAAACCCATGCGAACATGGGGAGAACATGCAAACTCCGCACAGAAATGCTGACCGGCCCGGGCCACCAATTGAATAGCCCTGGTCTTTAGAAACAGTTTGACTGACATTCTCTCTTTGGATGAGTGATCAGATGGGGAAAGCCCTGCCCATTAGTGACCCCCTCATTAGCATAGGACATTAGTCTTGTTTTTGAATCTGCCACTATGCTGACACACAGGCATTTGTAGCTCCACCCTCTTTTAAAAAGAGCACAATCTCATTTGAATTTAAAGCGACAGTCACCAAAATAGCACAATTAGGATCAAAGGGTAGTTTCAATGAGTCATAAAACATTATTCATGGGGTTTTTTTTTTTTAGCTGGAACTTTACAAACACACTATAGGGACATCAGAGACTACATCTTGTTAAAAGGGGCAAAATAGGTCCTTTTTAAAATAAATATGGGTCCCACTTTATATTAAGTGTCCTTAATTACTATGTACTTGCATCAAAAAATAAATACAATGTACTTACTGTGTTCATAATGTATTTGAGAACACTTGTGGTGCTCTTGAGTTGGGATAGGGGGAGGATTAAGGACAAGTTTGGTGGTATCGGTATGTTTAAGGGTGGGTTAATGTGTAAGGGATGGTCAACAGTGTATTTACAAATGTGAATACAGAAATTAATTAAAGATGTTTAATCAACACATTTAAACAACAGGTATTTAATCAACATAAGTACAATGTAAAAACACTTATTTACACAATAAGTACATTGTAACGAATTAATAATATTGGTGCAAGTACATATTAGTTAAGGTCACTTAATATATAGTGGGACCTAAATGTGTACTATTGTAAAGGGAGCCTAAAAAAAGATGTTATTTTAAAGAATGCTGGAAACCGACAACCATTGACTTTCATTTTTCTGTTATTGATGTAAACGGCTGCTCGTTTCCAATATTCTTCAAAATACCTTTTGTGTTCAACAGAAAAAAAGAGACTCATAAACATTCAGAACTGCTTCAGGGTGAGTAAATTGTAAGTAAATCTTCATTTTTGGGTGCACTCTCTTTAACTAATGCTCAATCCGATCCATAGGCAGATGCGGTCCTTTATACGGTACAGTTGTGTGTTTGCTAATCATTACAGATGTGCCAATTTGATCTCTTATTGTGTGTTCGTGTTAGAAAAAGGCTCATCCGTCTTTGATCGCCTGCATCTGTGATTCGGCGAGAGCGAGATGCTTTTGATTAATTTGGTGCCTGAGAGCATCCAACGCGAAGAAAGATCTGACCCGGACAGGCTCTCATCATCTGCTTTAAAGTTATAGTGTATATAGGTCATTTATGCAACTTTATTTAATTTCGACCCCGCTTTATGTTCTTCCTTTCATGCAGTCGAAGTGAAGATCAGAAAAGTGGATAATGGTTTGTTTTGTCAAGATTTAAGAGGGACAAAAAAAAAATAACACAAGGGCTTTATATAAGCTTCTTTCTTACTCATTATTTAGTAGTATTTATATATTGTTAAAGTAATTGTTCATTTCATTTATTTTGTTAAGTTTAACTAATTATTTCATGAATTTTTGTCACAATTCATGGTTTTAATTATTGGCTTATTACCTGCCTATTAAGAAATTCAATTCATCTTTATTTCTCGAGTGCTTTTACAATGTAGATTGTGTCAAAGCAGCTTAACAAGCTCTAGTAAATTGAAACGGTCAGTCCAGTTTTCAGAGTTGAAGTTCAGTTCAGTTCAGTGTGGTTTAATTTTCACTGCTGAAAGTCCAAACACTGAAGTAATCCATTGATGCGCAGCTCTACAAGTCCTGAACCATGCCAGCCAGTGACTACAGCGGCGAAGAACAACTGAAGAAAAACGTGGTAAAATTCAGGGGCTTTTCTTTTTCTGTATTGCTTTTTAAATACACTGCGGTTGGGTTTAGGGAAGGGGGTGGGTGGGACAATCAGTGTTTTTAAAACACTATCGGTTGGGATTAGGGAAGCTGGAGGGTGGGGGGATCAGTCAGTTGGTCAGTCAGTAAGTCAGTCAGTCGACAGCAGCCTCTGGTGGGTTTACGTGAGAGCAGCAGGCGCAAATGGCACACGCAAGCAGGGGCTGACTTAACCAGTAAGCGAAGTAAGCAGCAGCTTTGAGCCCCGGGAAATTAGGGGGCCCCGGCCAATGCCAAGCGTTGCCTAAATTAACCATATAGCTAGTTTATAAATGTTCTATCATATGTTGTAAAATCTGTCTATAACCATTAAGATTTTAACTTTATTTTTTTCAAAACCAGGGGCCCTCATGAATAGTAGAACATTCATTACTTGCTGCAAAATCTAATCACATATATGGCGTATTAACTGTACACATAGTAAGTTTATGAACTTGTTTTTTATGTGAATTAAGAGCTTCCACTTAAAATATATTTTAACATGCAGTTTATTTACAAAAAAAATAAAAAATAAAATCTACAGGGAAAAATGTATACCTATAGAGAAAGAGAATGTTTTAAGTTTCAATTCTTGGGCCCCCAAATCACTTAGTCAACTTCATCAAATGAAATGAGTGTAGTTAACTCAACATTTACAGAAAGTTAATTCCATTCATTTGAAAAGAGTTTTGAACTCAGTGTTGAAGGTTAATGAAATACCTCATTACTTTAAAGTTCACAGTACTCATCAAGATTTGCTTATTAACTCAAATGTTTTGTAGCAATCGGTTTCTTCAAATGGTTTGAGCTTTTTTTAAACTTACTAGGTTTTACAGTACTCGGCTGGTTTGAGTTCTCTTTATTTATTGGGTTTTGCTGTGCTCAAATTCCTTCATTTGCTTAAATGAATTAAGTTCACAGTACTCATTAGGATTAGTTTTTGAACTTAAATGGTTTGTTGCAGGGCTCCATGGTGGCACAGTGAGTAGCACGTTCACCTTACAGCAAGAACTGCTGGTTCCATCCTCGACTGGGTCATTAGGCATTTCTGTGTGGAGTTTGCATGTTCTCCCCGTGGTTTCCTCCGGGTGCTCTGGTTCATTACATGTCCAAAGTGTCTAAAATGTCTTAACATTTCAGTGTGTAAACATTGACAATTTGCTCCAATCAAACTTTTGTCTTTGCAATAATGGCATTACAAGAAGAAAGACCTCAAAACTCTGTTCACCAAATGCATTGTTAAACCTAATGTTGAAGTTTTCCTTCAGATGCTGCTTCAACATGCTGTCAGAACACCTGGCAACCACAGCTGCTGGACTAAATAGATGTAAGCGAAAGAGCCGCTTCACAGAACACCGCGTCCCCTGCTGAACACCGTCCTCTTCACGCTTTTGGCACAAACTCTTGAGAATGAAATTAGCCTTCGGGGACAAAGGCTCTCCCAGATTAGTATTTTCAAGTTCTTTCACAACGTCTACCCCACTGGATCAGAGCAACCCAGTCCAGAAGAGGCTCTTTTCTTCACAGCTCTATTCACAGATGAAGTACTGCCTATATGGGTCAGGAACGGTAGGTTTAGTTAATTGTACGACCACATACCTTGCGCTTTTATTCCTGTATGAATCATTGTACTTGTTTAATTAGCAGCTACCTGTGGTTTTATGGCCTGGCTGCCTTACTCAACACAGCTCGAGTTTTTTCAAGTTTTTATTTTTCAGTAAAGCATCTCCTCTGTATGAAATATATTTTAAAATTGCATGATCAGATTGCTTATACTCTTGGAAATATAGGTGTAAAAGCTGTCACTGGGTTAAGTTGGAATTTTAGAAAAAGCAGTAAAATCCAAAATCTGTTCTTTGTTATTTTTCTTTGACATTTATTTAATTTGTAAAACTATATAAAAGGTTTTGGGTTTCAACTTGAATGTGTTTTGTAAATGTTTTTTCAATTTGGTGGCTTTACATTGCAAAAAAGTTTGGAGAAAAGCAAAATAAAAGTGAAAAGGCTATACAATATCAATTAAAAGTGCCAAATAATGAAAATTTGGATATCCCTATAGGCGGCATAGCTGAAAAATAAGAGGTCAGTATATGGAAATGACGTATTATTTTGGGCTTGTGCATGTAAATTTTGTGAGTGTAAAACAGGTCAGTCGGAACAAAACACTGACTGTGTGTAATGTGAAATGACGCTGACAAAGGGAGTGCGAATCCAAATGCAGCTTTATTGAGAATGGTCAGGCAAGCAACAGTCAACACAGGGACAAACAGATGTATGCAGGCAAATCCAGAGTCATAGTCAAATACACAGGTGAAAGTCGGTATAGGCAGACAGCAGGAAACATAAACAAACAAACAAGGCGAGAGTCGAAAACATGGCAAGACAAGGCAAAGAAATTGTGTCATAATGTTCACAAAACTGTTCAACAAGACTAAGCTTACATGTATGTGTGTGCGCTCTATAAATAGTTCATGTAATCAGTCTTTGACAATCCTCCGGCTGTGTGAATGTAATCTGTCAGGATCAGGAACCGGTTGTGTGGATTTGTAGTCCATTAGCGATCTGCAGCCACTAGATTGCTAATAATCATAACACTGTGACAATCCACACGTGATTATTAATATGCACACCCAGGCTGCATTTGATTGGCCACAGTGTTCCCTAGTGAGATTACAGCAATGATCATTTTGTTCTATATTTTTAAGCTTATCTAAGCTTGTATCATACTTGTGTACATGGGAACATTGAAAATGAGACCAGCATTTTAAAGCTCATCACCAGAACGCAAAATGCAGGATATACAGATTAAAAATATATTGAGCACCACCCCGAAGAGCCATAACTGTACTTTAACTGTATTTTTTAGTTAGTTTAACATGTATATTGTAAAATTTGACACGTTTGTGATGAGCCATGAAATACAACCAAAGATGGTCGAAACCATCGTGTGGTAATTCTTGTAGTTATAAATGAGCATATAAAACCATTTCCTGATCATTTTTGCACTTACCTAAGCCACATACCTGCTTTGTAGATATCAGAGAACAGTTTAGCATTGAATCAATGCATCATATGGCACCTTTAAACAGTTTTGAAAGTTTGCAGTAAGTGGTTGAAGACTAGTATAATAGACCTCTACTTTAGAGTGCAAAATGCAGGATATACGGATTAAAAATTTATTGAGCACCACCTTGAAGAGCCATAACTGTATTTTATTTTATTTAACTGTATTTTTGTTAGTTTAACGTGTAAATTGTGAAATTTGGGCCATGGGTTTGGGATGCGGCAACAAATACAACCAAAGATGGTCAAAACCATCATGGGGCAATTCCTGAAGTTATAAATAAGCATATAAAACCATTTCCTGGTCATATTTGCACTTACCTAAGCCATGTACCTACTATGTAGATATCGAAGAACAGTTTAGCATTGAATAATGCACCATATGGCACATTTAAGTAGTTTTGAACCAGTTTGCACTAAGTGGTTGAAGACAAGCATTATAGAGCTCAACATCAGAATGCAAAATGCAGGATATACGGATTAAAAATTGATTGAGCACCACCTCAAAGAGCCATAACTGTATTTTAACAGTATTTTTTTGTTTGTTTTACATGTATATTGTGAAATTTTCTGCAAATATTTGTAACTAGGCAACAAATACAACCAAAATATGGTCAAAACCATCATGGAGTAATTCCTGTGGTTATAAATAAGCATATAAAACCATTTTTGGAGACTTTTAAAACTTATCTAAGCCACATAGATATCAGAAAACAATTTAGGATTGAATCAGTGAACTATATGGCACCTTTAAGCAGTTTTGAAACAGTTTGCAATAAGCGGTTGAACTGGTATTACGTGAGGGTTTCATTCTTGGCTATGAAATGAAAATCTCAGTCTTTCCAAGTAAAGCTGGATCATCGTCAAGACATGTTTGGCATATTCTTCATCAAACACATTTCTCGTTGCAAAATCGCAGAGTTTTTCATCAACCACTGTGTTATAATGTTGTGAAATATTCAGGAGATCCAGAGAAATTTTAGTCAGTGTTGGGCAAGGCGGAAACCTCAGCTGAATATGTTCAAACTTTAAAACTCAGATGGCGTTGCATAAAAACCATCATGCTGTGGTTTTGTAGGCATGGAGTGAATGTGCTTGACTGGTCTGCAGTCCAAATCGGTCTGCTATTGAAAATGTATGACCCATCATTAAAAGAGAAGAATCAGACAATGACAGCTGTGGACTGTTGAGCAGCTGAGGTCTTGAATCATGCAATCTTGGCCAAAAGGTTTCCTTGTAAAACTTTTACATTCAGTATCCTCAATTCCCAAGTAATTATACATATAGTATTTAAATGGAAAGTAAACGTGATTGTTTATATTATGCTGAATAAAATAAAACACAGGTTGATTTGACATATGTGCTTCAGCCTACATATATGTGAAACCCCAGAAACATAAAATAAATCCCACATAAATACCTCAAAACAGGTTAATGGTGTCAATGATTTGCAATTAAAGGTTACAAGCAGGACATATTTCAGAAAGGTACAACAAATGCACCCTAAATAACGTATTTCAGATTTGCAAAAATGTAGACAGCGCCCTCTAGTGAATTTGTCATCTGAAACATTCAACGAAATATACCCGGAGCAACGCATTTTACGCATTGCAAAAATGTAGGCTGAAACACGTACTTGCAATGAGCCTGGGTTGGATTCAACATGTCTCTGTTCCAACTTTCTCATTTCAGTCATCAAAATAATTTTTTAATACTCTATATATTTACATAATATAAATAAACATGTGGTTCGTAGGTTGCTCGGCCACCAAGCTGACAAAACATTGCTGCAACTCTGACACAATTTTTATTTTTGGAGAAATTTTAAAAGCTCTGCAGTGTTTTGGGTTTTTTAGCGTTTGTCTGAGATCATTAGACTACCCAAAATGTCTATATTCCGTTCAAAGTATGAAGCTGTCAATTCTTTTCACGTGACTCGAGGTGCGCTCATAGCATTCATTCAACTGTGTGCGTCTGAAAGGCGCGAGTGCGTCACGCCACCTCTATTGGAAATAACGAACTTGCGCAAACTCTAGAAAAGAGGCCATATACGAACGTCATTTGCGATCTCCAGCAGGTGATTCTCTTGCAGACACTGTTATGTGTGCTGTAGTGCCATCTAGTGGTCTTTTTGGCACTAGTTATGTTTTGGTCCTGTTTTGTCGGTCATGTGATCACTATTGTTCCAGCTGTCCGTCATTGTATAATTAGTGTTGTCTTTAAAAGCTTTGTTATGTTCTGTTTAGTTTGACTGGATTTTAGTTTGTTGCTAATGCACTCTGTTAACACGATTCTGTTTTGTTCCGGTCCACCCTCATCTGGTCCTAGTCTGTTCACTGACTCATCGTTTTGGTTTGTTTGATTCACTTTGTTTATTGTTTTGTACTTTTTTGTCTCTGTTGGATTTTTGTATCTGGCCTGTTCCTTATTTCTCTATTAAAACTTAAATTGCAGCACTTGGATATATCTTGTGTTTTTGTAAGCCCATCGTGACAGAGACATGATGGATTCACCTGTGCTGACAAATAGGTTGCGGATCCATTCCTTGGCAGTTTGTGGGTCCTTTACCGGGCCTTTTCCCCTTCGCAAAGAAACTTTCCAAAGACGTCTGTTTCTTACTCATTTTGCTGCTTGTGGGTTTAAATTTGGCGCTCAAGTGACTAAGGTGTAACTTAGAGAATACGGTCATTTTTCAAAATAAAAGATCAGTGTGGCTCAGATAATAAATAAATCGCAAATAATTAATGATTTCTTGTGCAGCCCGGTACCAATTGATCCACAGAACAGTACCACTCCGCGGCCCAGTGGTTGAGGACCACTGCCTTCCCTCATCTCTCACTTTGCCTGTTTGTGATGCAACCCTCAACAAACTACTTGAATAATTTTCAAGCATGATTTGAAGTTTTTGCACACTTTTATAAACATCAAACCTTTAGCAAAGTGATAAGGTCACGGTATGAGTTGCATTGATGTTATATTTGAGTTTGCACAGAGGATACGCTGTCCTGGTGAGACTTTAAAGCTGATGATTTCTGAGCAGCACAGCGGGACACTTCCTTTAAGCCAAAGGGGCAAGGTGACTCAACACTACATCTCTTTTGCAAAACAGCGACCCGTCTTGTGGATTCCGCACCATCGACAGGATGCTGGATTTGAGGTAAAACCAAATCTGAATGCTCTCAACATTTGCTTTGTGTACTGTGTTCAGAGGATTTACACGGTGCATCACTTGTTGAGACACAGACACAATTTCAGAAGAAGAGGAAAACATTTAAATCAAAATGCTTGATGTTATAAAGCTGCTGGTGCGCTGTTGAATTTATTTGCTAACATGCTGTGATTGGATGTAAAACTTGTCCGCTTGAAAAGAATAAAATAGTGCATTTCTGCAACATAAATCAATATTATGAATTAAATCAACACGATTATGATACAAAAAGTCTAAATAATAAAATATCAAATTAAAATTATGACTTTAAATGTCATGATTAAAGAACAAAATTTTGAACTTTTATGTTCATTCAATATTATGACTTTAAATTGTTAAATTATGGCTGTTGAAATTATTACTACGTTAAATAACAGTTTAAATTTTGGGATTCGCAGGTGTTTTTTATTCATGTACCGTTATGAATTACATTATAAGACCGTGATCTCAACTTGGTCCACTTCTAACGTGGTCAATTCAGGTTTAACAAAGTGGCCTTTACTGTAATTAGCAACACAGGCACATTCTGAAAACGTAGCCCTACTGTATATACATTTCTAGAGATCGCGAATTATGTACCCAGAGGAACGTAAGGCTGCACTTTGTCTTTAAAATGAATGCTATGGGGCGGTGTGACGTTTTTTCCTTTTCGCGCTTACCAGCTGACAGCTTACCTTCGTGTGGACGGCTTTTCTGCTGTAAACAGTTTGTCCAGTGGCTCATTGCGTACGTTGGAGGATTTGAGACAGAGAGCAGAGTTGAATGTGATGACGGGGTTTGAGTCCAGCGAAGAACAGTTCCAGAAAGTAGGTAAGACAAAAACAGAAGCCAAAAAATAAAACAAACATGTAAATAACAGGGTGAGAATGTGGTAAAACCTGAAAATGTGGAAAAAATCAGGTGACCATGAGGGCTTTACTTTTTCTAGACTGCTTTTTAAAACACTGTCGGTTGTGTTTAGGGAAGGGGGTGGGTGCGGGTCAATTGGTGCTTTTTAAAACACTATCGGTTGGGTTTAGGCAATGGGATGGGTGGGGTTATAGGTCGATCGGTCAGTCACTATCGGCCTCTGGTGGATTTCCGCGAGAAGAGCAGGTGTGAATGGCACTTGTGAGAGAAATCTGAGATCTCAAAAAGCTTACACAGTGGCCTGTGGTGGATTTGCGAAAACAAAAACTGCAAAAAGGTACCACCAGAAATGTATGTAGAGGTACATAATCAGAAACAATATATTGTATATAAAATATGATGTAGAGAAATAAGTCTATAAAATATCAATTTTCACAGTGGTATTTTGTGTAATACAAAACCAAGTATGGCAATACGGCAGTATGACACTTGAAACTTAAAAAAAAAAAAGTTTCTTTTTCGATCTTTTCAACATTAAAAGTTGTTGGAGGAAATATCAATGCCACATAATGCAGATTAACACAAAATACAGAAAACTGTTAATTTACACATATATATTTTTAAAGCTAATCAAATTAATTAGTCATAATTATCAGATTAAAAGAGAATATTATGACTTGTAAAGTTGATTAAATCAAATGTATCAAGTCTAAATTATTATCTAATGACTTTGCAAGCTCATTTCTAAACACTGACCTATACAATAACAATTATTAGAAAAATCCATTTAATTTAAATTAATTCGAATTAAGAGTTTATTTTATTTTAACCTTTAAACCTTTTTTTACAGTTTAGGTTCATTTATTTAAAAAGCACATTTAAAAACAGTGGGGCCTCATGGTGGCGCAGTGGGTAGCAAGATCACCTCAAAGCAAGAAGGTCGCTGATTCGAGTCTCGGCTGGGTCAGTTGGCATTTCTGTGTGGAGTTTGCATGTTCTCCCCGTGTTTCCGTGGGTTTCCTCAGGGTGCTCTGGTTTCCCCCACAAGTCCAAAGACATGCACATTTAAGAGCAAGGGGCGTCCCCTGGTGGTTCGGCGGTATGGGTTGTGTATAGGGACGATCGGCTCTTTAATGTTTATTGCCATCCTTCATAGAAATATAAAAAATACGGGAAAATACCTTTACGGGATGATAGCGGGGTAAAATTGTAAAATACGGAAGAACCCTGGGGAAAACGGGTGGGTTGACAGGTATGCTTTTATACTGTCACGTGGCACAAGTATTTAAGGATGTTAATGAGAGAGCGCGAGCGCAACATTCACCAAGTAAACAATATAAACTAATATAAAACTACTGCATACATAACGTGCATAAATCACACTATGGACATGACATAAAAAGACCAACTGGTTTAAAAAAAGCCTCAATTAAAAGAACATAGGCAAATGAGAACTTTTCTGTCATAAACTATAGTAAAAGAACTTGTCAAAAATAAAATAAAAAGACAGCTCTTTTATTATCAGCTGTCAGTCAGCGCCCGCTCTTTTTTTCCTGCTATTTGTGCCTTGTGCCATGTAAACGCAGACAATCGGATACGAGTCACATTTAAAAGATGATTTAATCGGGTCATCAAAACACAAAAATCTGTAGTGTTAATGCAGCCATATGAACTGCTATTAAGTATAAGATACAACAACAGAATGCATTTAGTTTTTCAGCAAAGTTTTGTTTGTGTTAATAATTTAGACACATTTGCCTATTAAGTAGACTTGATATAGAGTTAAGTAGGCCCAGGAGTCTCTGAGAAACCACTATCAGCTCAAAAGCCATCGCTCTGTTGTTTTCAGTGAGTAGATCTGGAGGAATTGATTTCTAGGGCCGAACTCTCCTGTTAAAGTGGCATTATTAGTTTTGTGTTGGCCATATGAAAAGCCATCCGCGCCAAACAAATGAAGGGGGATGGCTGATTTTGCGGACTCAGCTCTCGGCAGTGAATTGGTCGAGTATGTGAGCTGAATCTGGAGGAAGAGGCTTTCTGGGAATGTAATTTTCTCCAGCAGATGGTCCAGTTTACCTCAGTGTTGTTTACTCCCATTAGTCTTTCCGGTATCACGTCAATCCCAGGAATATACCTTTATTATATATATATATATATATATTGTAAAAAAACACACAATTTTTCTTTTTGAACATTTACGGTATAACAGATAGATACATTTGGTACACACCATTTGCAATAATCATTAGATTATTTCCAAGGGTACCAATAAAGGAAAAAATAAATAAAATAAAAAACAACAGAAATTATCATTTATTATAATTTTCCTTCAGCTTTGTCCCTTATTTATCAGGGGTTGCCACAGCGGCATGAACTGCCAACTTATCCAGCATATGTTGTACGCATCGAATGCCCTTCCAGCCACAACCCAGTACTGGGAAACACCCATACACTCTCACGTTCACATGCACTCGTACACACTACAGCCAATTTTGTTTATTCAATTCAAATGTACTGCATGTCTTTGGACTGTGGGGGAAACCAGAGCACCCAGAGAAAACCCACGCCAAACACGGGGTGAACATGCAAAGTCCACCCAGAAATGCCAACTGACCAAGCCGGGACTTGAACCAGAGACATTCTTGCTGCAAGTAAATGATTGGATTTTTTTTTGTATTATTTATTTTCTTGTTATTTAATTTTCACAGTTTCCCTGTTTTGCTGTTGTGGGCTACTTGATGTCATCTAATGTCATGGTTAGCCATTAATATGATTGTAATGTTAAAACACACATGCAAAAAAATTATGTTCCGGTTTGAGTTCATGGAAATATTTTTAATGGTCTTTTTGAGAAAGGTCAACAAAAATATCTCCAGGTTGAATGCATTTAGTGCTTCCCTTTTGCCAGCGTCTTGATTTTGTTTACAATAATTATTCCAAATTATTCATTAGTTTGCATCTCTTCCACAATCCCGGTTTACACAGAGACAAAAACTCTTTTTGACTATAAACCAATAATTTTTAAACAGTAAAGTAGCATTTAGGTCCTTAAGATGAACAGCCGAAACAAAAAAAAGTCAATGACTCTTCAAACTGAAAGCAATAAAAAAAAAGAAAAAACAACATAAGTTATGCTACTAATTGCCAATTAATTATTTTACTTGCTAATAAAATAAACAGTAAACAGTTTGGCTACCTTAATCCTAAAAAGAAGACATAATTTTAGAAACTTAAAATCACTAAAAATTCAATAAAGGAAAAAAGTCTAAAGGTGGAATCTCTAAAAAAAGTTTTTAGTTTTGTATTCATAACTGCGCCCTATATGATACCTGCCTGTTTTGCCCGGGAGTCTCTCATATTTCACATCCATCTTCCGCCATCCTGCCGTTTAATTTTCCCAGGAAAACTTCCGTAATTCCACCCCCTCCCTCCCCCCAAGTCCTCTACTTTTTGGTACAGTCTTCAACATCCACCCCGGTCGTCAACTTTGGTAGTATCCAATCGTCACCGACTCCCGCCCACCCTCCATGGCACACTAACGCCAACACCCACCAACTTTGTTACTCAAAATAATCCAAAAAGCTCAAAAAGTCCAACCCGCCCTCCCGTTCTCTCTGAATTTCGGAGACAAATTTTGGGAAGTATGCCCTATATCTTTAAGTGCACAATTTGAGGAAGCAGCAGCCACACTATTTTCGCGCTGAATGCATTTCAGCTTCTGACCACAAGATGGCGGACATCCACAGCAGAATCCAAACAATGTAAGTTTCTAAATTAATTCTTATTTAATTGTTAAATTAACGTTTGTGTACCCAACTAAATCAAAATACTTTGTTTATTACCAACAAACAGCTCGCTAAGGGTTAATCACAGGGTCTGACCAAGAAGTTGAAAAATCCTTTTTAGAGATTTAAGAACAAACAAATCGGCTTCCCTTTAGTGAACTCAGGGCTAATGAAGGGAACAGTGAATAGTCTTATAAACTTGATTGTCTACACTTTGAAGGGGTTTCTGTTATTTTGGGCATGCAATCTTTGAGGTTTGTCACGATTTAACTCCCTTGTTTGCTGGGTTGTTTCCATGGTCTCATTTTGAGTCATTTGGCCACAACTTTTTCAGCAAATAAAATGATTTTTAGTGACAAATGTTCTTTTGACACGTTTTGGGAAAATGCTTTGGATTTTTTCAAAAACTTAGCAAAACACTACCCTTTCATTATGTTTGTGGCTGTTTTTGCCCCATTGACTTCCATTATAATGACTTTTTTTTTTCTTTTCGCAAAGCCATGCCACCATATAATCGCCATAATTCTTGATTGTTGCTGGCTTTCCCTGTTGGGAAGAGGTAAAATTAGTCATTTTTACTGTTGATCATCAAAAATGTGGTTAAAATAGAAGTCAGTGGGGCAGAAATAGCCATGAACGAAAGGGTAATTGATTTGAACAATACACAATGGTTAAACATTTAAAGTCTAAATACAATACAGTTAGACCAAAAAATAATTCACACTTGTCCTTGAATTTGTAGAAATCTAAAACTGGACAATTTTATAGTGCAAGTCTAAAGATAAGACACCACATTGGGATAAATGTTAAAATCTAGTTAATGTGTAGCCATGACTTCACTACTGTATGTTAACACGATACTAGTGTGACAAAGTACTGTACGCTTTACTACACTTGTAGTGTATTTATTTCTGTCGTGACCTTGTAAGCCAGTCAAACCAATAACTTTCCCATAATCTGCACAAGAATACCAGAAAAGGTCTGTTTACACAGAGTAAAATCCACTCAAAGGATTTATGTCTGGAAAGCATAGCCACTGGGTTAGCCGTTTAGAAAGTTTGGAGCTCAAATATTGAATAAAAGAATTAATATAAGCACTTTAAAAAGTGAGCATCACATGTCTGCTTTTAAACCTTTTAAAAAATCCCCATCCCATCGACATCTATTGCTTTGTGATTTTCATGGCTTCTGAAGGAATTTTATGTCATTTTTTAGGTGTAATGTGAAAATGTTGCTCTCATGCAATTCAAATCAGGAGCTCAGTTACTCAAACTTTATCTGACTTAAATATTTAAAGTCAACACAGAATCCAAATAGATCTTTTATTACCTTTTTATAGTTAAACCGATGTGATGTAGCCAAATTCGAGTATAATCAAATGCATTTTCAAATCAAATTCCCGTTTTGCTGTTCAGAAAATTCTACCAATCAGAGAATTAAAAAAAAAGATCTTTAGCTCCGCCTGTTCTGATAAAGCACTGCAAAATGATGCAACTGAGTCTCTCTTTGCTCTCAAGATAGTTTTATATTGGTGTAAAAATGGGATTTTGCAACATACTTGAACTAGATTATCTCTAGACACAACCAGCAACTGTAAACGTCTCTGTTCTTTTTAATTTTGTTGTCTTATTTGTAATGATTCGTTTGTTTTTAGTTCTATCATTGAAGTCGTTAAAGTCATAGTTCATCCGTAAGTGAAAATTTGCTCACTATTTACTCATTCTTAACTGTTTCCAAACCCTAAAGGGCATCTATGATGAAAATCATCTTTAGTAAGCTGTTAGGACAGAAGTGTGTGTAGGTATAGTGTCCACTGTCATATCGGAGTGATCGAAACACAATAGGTCTCTTTTTTTAAAATTCTTTGGCGTTAAAATATAATCAAAATCCCTCCTATTTTGAGGCCTACTGCAACGTGATGTGAGAGTGCGGTTTCCCCGCCCACCGAATTGATTGACAGACACATCTTAACGTGTCTCTATAGTAAAATGTATAATCATATCCACAAGACAGGGCATGCGCAAAGCAACAGGGATTAAAAATAAGTGCAAATTACTCATAATAGAGCAGAAAATCATTAACAGAATGTGAAATGGCGAATTGGAGTAATGATGCTGAAAATACCACAGGAATAAATTAATAGTTTAAGTTATTCTAAGTTGAAATGTGTGTAACTGATCACAGTTGATCACACAATCCATGGTTCGGTACACACGTGACCCACGGCATAATACATTTTTTACTAGATTTTTAATAGATTTATCCTAAATTTGTAACGAACGCAGAGAGATCGCCTCTCACTTAATTTAAATAACATGTATGAAAGCATTTAGGCTTCCCTGTAAAATATAATGATTAAGGAAGAAGTTGTGGTAGGTTATTCAGGATGTGGTGGGTTTCTTAGGTTATTAAAGGTGTTTTCTGTCACTACTTGTTCAGCCTGCATTAATGCATTTAGTGTAAGCTGCACGAATAATCATTAAATGATTGAGATCTCAACACCCACGCAACATAATTTAGAAATGATGGCAATTTACATATGTTTATTAATCCTTCAAATTCAATCAAGAAAGAGATTCAGTCATTAGTCTTTTGAGTTAGTTTTCAACTTACAAACAGTCAAATAACACAGAAGTACTGGGATAACAGCTTATAGTAGATAAAACCAATGATGGTTATGGTAAAGATTACAATATGCATTTAAATTGATGCTCAAAAATGAAAGTTGTAGGCAGCAATTGCATTATTTAACCAATAGGTGGCAAAAACCAGCCCTAAATAAATATGCCACTGACTAATTCTTCAAAAATGACACATCTAGCAATGAAACATAAAGTTTTATGAGTAATTGATCAAATAATTTATTAAAAATGAAAATATGGGTTGTACTTAATCTAAATAACATGTTAGATTTCTACATTTAGTATCATCAGCAACAGTAGTAGTAAGTGAATTTTTTTGAATAAATGTAAAGCGAATTACATTTGTCTCCTCTCAATTTTGGCTGATCCAAAAAATGATCCAATCTTTGACTGAAAAACCATAATGTTATCCGAACTGTGAGATTTGTGATCCATTACACCACTTGTTGAAACAATAGTTCACTGTATTTGTTTTTTTATTTCTATTTTTTTGTAATCAAATTTTGATCAAATAGATGAAACACTGTGAACAGAGAAAATTTAGCAAATATTCTGACCAGTATAGTGAATAAATCGACTCCTGTGAGAGATTTCACATCAATATTCAAAGCCTGTCACTACAATTTTACACAACAGTCTTTTCTTCCCGTTGGTAAAGCTCACTGATATTTTTGTGGGAATCAACGTTGGCCTCCAGTGATTTATAACTCACTAGTTTATGCTGGAAACTTTGTGAAATTGCGGCAAAAGAAATCCGACAACTCATTGGATTGAAAAAGTGGCATGTCTGAGGCGGAACATTTTGTGCTGTGAAAGGACCAGTTGAACACAATATGGAGCGACAGCATGTCTGTGTCGCTCCAAGCCCAAAAGAGGGTAATGTTGTGGAAAATGTCCCTGGTTTCTCTTTTACAGAGCTTTGCAAACATTTTGGAGGTTGAGGGAAAAAAAACACCACGTCCGTACCATTTTTATTTTTGTTTGTCAGCCTAATTCTGAAGACGGCACTATTTTTACTTTGAGTGTCCTGTTTAGTTAAAAAAGGAATATATGTAAGACTGTATAAATAATATCATTGGATCATTTGCTGGTGGTCATTTAGTAACTTAAGTGGTACTTTTTTGATGCTGTTAAAATGTTTAATAATGTTGTTTGATGTTTAAAATGTTAATTTTGACACCAGCAACACTATACTACTACTTATAGGAAACATTTATTTTTCTATTTAATTTTTTTTTAAAAGAAGCTGCATCTGCTCAGCAAGGCTGCATTAATTTGAGAAAAAATACAATAATAAACTACCGATCTAGCGATCCTTTATTTGAAATCTAGTCATTGAGATATCATTCACGTATGCTGATTTATAGTTTTGTGCAAATTTGATATTGATATATGTGGATTACCACGGTTTGGTCTTGCTTTTAAACTGATTATTTTCCAACTGTATCTAATCTTTAAATTAAACTTAAGATCACAATACAAAAATGAGCACGTCCTAATGAATATGTTGGGGGAAAATCGAAAATCAAAATTTAAATGACAGGAACAAATTAAACAGGTCATATATTATTAATTATTTTTTGTGTCATTTTAATATTTTACATTTAATTTAAATGTTTTTTTTTTCTTATTTTAAAGATGTTGAATAAACACCTATTTTAAATATATATTTAATTAGAATTTTGTAATATACAGACATAGTCTGGATACCAGATGGACCTTTGCCATGATAACAGCACATCTTATTAGTTGTTTTTTGGAAGATACAAATTTAAAGGTTAAGTTAAACTTATTTAAATGTAAAGGCTTAATATGAAAATTTTGGTTATTTAAGGTTATAATCAACTTTCTTCAGTATTTTCTCTAAAATGTCCTTTCTTTGTAAATGTAAATCATTAATAATAATTTTGTCCTAAATATATAATTTTGTCTTTAACTTTATACTGTATATTGAAGACAATTATATATTGAAGTCAGAATTATATAGTTTTTTTCTTTTTATAGTATTTCCCAAATGAATATTTCCTATACTATTTTTACTTCTGGAGAAAGTCTAATTTGTTTTAAATTCAGCTAGAATAAAAGCAGTTTCAAAATTAATATTATTAACCCCCTTAAGCAATATACATATTTTTTTCGATTGTTTACAGAACAAACACTATACAATGACTTGCCTACCCTAACTTGCCACCTAATTTGCCACCTAATTAGCCTAGTTATACCTTTAAAAGTTACTTTAAGCTAAATACTACTATCATGAAAAATATCTAAAATATTATTTGCTGGCAGATCATTCTGCTGTGGCGACCCCGTATTAATAAAGGGACTAAGCCAACAAGAAAATGAATGAATGAATATTATTTGCTGTCATCATGGCAAAGACAAAAGAAATCAGTAATTCAAAATGAGTTATTAAAACTATTATGTTTAAAAATGTGTTGAAAAAAATCATGTCCATTAAACATAAATTGGGAAAAAAATTTACAGGAGGGGGCTAATAATTCAGTAGGGCTAACAATTCTGACTTCAGCTGTATATGAACAACAGCATGTCTATGTCGCTCGAAGCCTAAAGTGTGTAATGTTGTGGAAAATGTCCCCTGGTTTCTCTTTTATCAAGCATTGCAAACAAGAGGGGAATTGGAAAAAAAACACCCATCCGTACCACTTTTTTTTTCTTGTCAGCATATTTCTGAACAGCACTTTTCATCAGTATCTGCCAGTGTGGTGCAGTTGTGCTGGATTTGAGCTCTACCTGCGGGCATCTGCCGCAATAATTAGAACAAGTCCTTTTCCTCTTCATATCTCCCTGCACTTCTCAATGTGAGCCAGGGATTTGCAAAGCGCTCGCAGAAGCAGCTGTACGGCACAGACGCTGACAACATGGCAGTCTGATCGAGGTGGAATCATTTTACTTGGTTAACTGGAGGCTTGAAGTTGTCAAGGGCCTCATTAGAGGACAACTGCGGCTTCTCGGCCAAGCGTGTTTTCTGCACTTCTGAGCGAGACTGGAAATGGAGGTGCTGTTGAAGATGCAGCTGGTTTCGCTCTGATTTCAACTGTGAACGTGACTGGAAATCTGAATTTTAGTTTACTAGGGGCTAGTGCTACATGCTTGCATTTGTACAGTGGGCGAGAGAGCTTAACGTGCAGCAATTTAAGAAAACGCATGCAATTACAAAAAACACCAAATTAAGAAAAGATCCTCATCAGCAGTGTTGGGTGTAACGTGTTATAAATAGGCCTACACGGAATCTGCGCGCATAGATTTCCGCACATTTTTAGCCCATCATTGATTCTGTTTATTTACTGGTGTAAATGTTTGTACGTTTATATTAATTCAGTTTTTAAATTGATTTTAGTAATATTATTGACTAATATGAAAATATTCATATGATTTATTTACAATACAGTTTGTAAAGTAATATTTTCTGTCTTTTAGTGGAGATTTTATGTGAGAGACTTGCTTCGTTTACCAAATAAAGTGGATCTATTGGATTCGCACTGTTAGCATTAAATAAAAGTTAGAAAGGTATTACTTTTTATTTGATATTAAGGTTTTAGTTATGATACCCCCAAAATCATTCCGCATCAATCTGCAGATTTTTAAAAAGAATTTGTGCAGAAATAGCAAAAAATGTCTGCAGATTCCGTCTAGCCCTAGTTAATGCACATTACGTAATAATATGACTTTTTTTTAAAGTAAAAATTTGATTACACCGAACACGTTTCTTTAGTTGAGATGCGCCCAGGGCTAAATTTGGCACCTCAGACGCCCAGATTTCCACCTCAGATTTCACAACTCTGCTTTTCACTCTCACTTTCTTCCACGACTCCCCAATCCTCTCCACTTTCGTCCGCGAAAGTCCTTCACCATGCATCCCCCACTCCCCCCCTCTTCTCTTTCATCCGTGACAAATCCCCATTCCCCCACCCCCGTTCTCCACTTTAGTGTGGTTATGTGCCCTGCGCGCCATGCGTTTTAACCACCTACTGCACCTCGTGTTTTTACCCTTACGCCGTTCGCTCTGTTTAAAAAAATCAACTCTGAGTCAGTCACGTCTGTTTCATTCTCCAATCAAATAAAAGCAGAGGCGGGGTTTCCGTTAAGGTGACAGCAGTGTTTGTTTTGTCAAGACGACTATGAAGACTTTTGAATATGGAGGAGAGACTTGTGGTTGCTGTTTTGAGTTATGCGGTGCTGTATTAAATATTTAAAATTATATTAGTATCAACAGCAACACTGGTGCACAATACGCAGCTGATTCAGTCGTTTGCTAGCGTCATGAAAAAGCGTAACGCAATTCTTTTTTTTTTCTTGTCAACAAAAAAGGCAGTGAGGTGCGCCATGCGTTTTTGGAATTTAAAAACGTATTTGGTGTGATCGGCCCTTAATGCAGTATTTTTAAAAATTAGTAATATTATTTGAGTTACTTTTTAAAAAAAATGTAATTGCTCTGGGTTTAGAAAGTTTTCAAAATATATTTTTATCCTACTTTTTTTTTTTAAGCAAAATGAAGGAGTTGGTTATTTGGTTGGCTGTTAAATGCAGAGCTTCTCTGTAAAAAAAGGTGGAAAAAAACACCTGGAAGTTCTGAAAGAAATCAAACCTCAGCCAGGTAAGGAAAAGTAACGCAAAATAACTCAAAAGTAGTATAACGCGTTACTTCCTTTTAAAAGTAAGTAACTAGGTAACGCAATTAGTTTTTGGGGGAGTAACTCAATATTGTAATGCACTATCAAAAGTAACTTTCCCCATCACTGCTCAATCCTCATCCTGCAAATCCTCAATCCCCAGTGCAAACGCATAAAAAACATGCTGCATTTTCTTACAAATCAAACAAATTAACACCTGCATTTTCTTACAACACATGCACTGTAAAACCCAACAGTCAACTTTATCAAAAGAGTTTTGAACTCAGTGTTGAAGGTCCTGAGCTAACTCATTACTTTAACTTAAATGGAGTAAGTTCATATGGGCGCCACGGTGGCGTAGTGAGTAGCACGTTCGCCTCACAGCAAGAAGGTTGCTGGTTCGAGCCTCGGCTGGGTCAGTTGGCATTTCTGTGTGGGGGTTTGCATGTTCTCCCCGTGGTTGCGTGGGTTTCCTCCGGGTGCTCCGGTTTCCCCCACAAGTCCAAAGACATGTGGTACAGGTGAATTGGGTTGGCTAAATTGTCCGTAGTGTATGAGTGTGAATGTGTGTGTATGGATGTTTCCCAGAGATGGGTTGTGGCTGGAAGGGCATCCGCTGTGTAAAAAATATGCTGGATAAGTTGGTGGTTGATTCCGCTGTGGCGACCCCGGATTAATAAAGGGACTGGGCCGACAAGAAAATGAATGAATGAGTAAGTTCACAGTACTCAGATTAGTTTTTTAACTCAAATGGTTTGTTGCAATCAGTTTCCTCAAATGATTTGAGTTACATTAACTTATTGGGTTTTACAGTACTCGGTTGGTTTGAGTTCTCTTCATTTATTGGGTTTTACTGTGCTCAAAATGCTTCGTTTACTCAACTGGATTAAGTTCACAGTACTCATTAGGATTAGTTTTTGACTTAAATGATTTGTTGCAATCGGTTTCCTTAATTGGTTTGACTTACCTTACCTTTTGGGGTTTTACAGTGTGCAAATAGCACAGAACACAACAGAAATGTTTTAAGGGGACCCAAAAACGTATGCTGTCAAACCGATGAGCATTTTTTCTTGAGTTTCTGGCGGGGTTTTTAATTTTTTTTTTAATTAAAATGCAGCACATTAAGATCTCTCAACCACCATAGATTTGACTATATGTTTTGTTTGAGTAGTGGTGTGTCCAAAAAAACCTTTTGGATATTATTGGATTGGTTTAACCAGTAAATGCTGTTTCAGTTTTGCTACTTTACTACGATTCGTGTGCACATACTGTACAGTCCTATTGTTCAGAAGCGGCTTGTCTGCTCACACTATAGAGAATGGGAATGTGTCATTACATTGCAATGCATTCTATAAATTTGTGAAAGAGCATAGAAGAGATATAGTGTGATGAGGTGGGCTTCATGTCCAGTGTGTGACCCCCTCCGAATCTTTAAAAATCTCTTCGTGAGAGATCGTACAGGTATGGATACATCTTCGTTACTCCACTCTCCAATGTATTCATGTGGCTAGGGTTGTTGTGTTGGATGTGCTTCTCCTGTCTGACCACTGTGGAATGAGAAACAAACCTGGGGTAAGAAATTGCATGTCAAAGAGTGCAGAGCTTCAGAACACACTCACTGATTGCATAATCACCTCAGACCAATGGTAGCTCAAAGATATTTAGGAGCCAAAGGGAACTCCTCCTTTGGTTAACTGTTTTGAATTCCTGAATTAAACTCAAACAAACTTTGATTCAGCCAAATTTTGTTCGACATGACCTTCTTTTCCTTGACAATTTCAGTTCATTCTTCAATTTCATTTGAAGTATACTGGGGCCTTTAGGTTATGTTTAAGGGAACTTAAGGGATTGTGACTAAACTGCGATGCAGCCTTAAGAAATCCATTTATTGGCTAATTTGAAAAAAGTTAAAAAGTTTCTAGGCATCATATTGGACTCTGGATCAGTGTAAAAAGATCATGGGGTCTGATGAGTCCAGATTTACCTTTCCAGAGTGATGGGTGCATCAGAGTTAGAGAGGCCTTTAAATTGAAGCATCCATCAAGCCTAGTTCCTTTTGTGCAAGCATGGGGATTCTGCAGTTGGTGAGGTGTAGGTTCAGCAATATTAAGTGCCCAAAGAATGAGGTCAGCTGAGTATTCACCTTATTCTCCGCATGCGAGCGGGCGCAGCTATTTGAATCATTTTGGCTCGAGACTTCCGGTCTCATTCACTTCCATTCATTTTTAGATGTTAAAAACAGCTCGTTATTCTGCTTGATGTTGCAAACTGATCTTTTCTTATTATGTTAATCTACTTTGTCTGTATAGTCATGCAAACACTTGTTTGTAGAGCAAGTAGTTTGACCGTTTTTTGCCGGCAACTGAGTCAGAGGTTCTAAAACAATTGCAAAAACGAACGCACTTCTGCATTGAAGAATAAGGTCAAAACTAAATGACCAGATCAGTGCGACATCATTTTTATGCATGGATTGGCTGATCCATAATTCAGACCTTAACCCTATTGAGAATCTTTGCAATGTGCTGGGAAAGACTTTGTGCAGCAGTTTGAATCTCCCATCATCAATACAAGATCTTTAAATTATGTCCGTTTTTTTTTTTTGGTGATACATCTCTGGATGGGAATAAATGCTGTGACATTGCAGAAGCATATTAAAATGATGCCTTTGCAAATGCATATCGTAATCAAAGCTAAAGACTTTTTGCACAGGCAAAAATTTTAAAAGCTAAAGATTTTTTGCACAGGCAGTGGTTATGCAGATCTTTAAAAAAGACTATAAAATGAAGTGCTATTTGGTAATTTGTAGCTCAGTTTTGTACAGGATGTGTTCCTCTTATAAACAGAGAAAACATTTCAATGTTTCTCACAAAGCCCTGCTCACAATGACAAATCGAATGATTCCATCAGCTTGAGATTGCCTGGTGAAATATTTATCAAGGTGAACCTCGACTGACTTGTTTAGACTGTCTTGTGGATGGAAGAGAGGTTCTTGAAAGTTAAAATCATTTGGGTTTAAATAGCTAAAGGACTAGAAAAAATCCTTAGATCGTTTAATTCCAACCTTTATAAAACCTGATTTACTATTTTGTGTTCATGTTCGAGTTCAGAAGGGTTGGAATATAGCACACAAGGGATTTGAACAACATTTTATTGTA
Organism: Danio albolineatus; assembly: GCA_903798035.1. NCBI lineage: Eukaryota > Metazoa > Chordata > Actinopteri > Cypriniformes > Danionidae > Danio > Danio albolineatus. The sequence continues at coordinate 3,047,048 of CAIGQQ010029922.1, read as the reverse complement.
ATTATTGATTTATTCTCATCAAGTTTCTTTTAAATATTGAATGGAGAGCTAAAATAATGTCATTTTTGGATAGATGCTTCTCTGAGATACAAACCAAAACATTTCAATAATTAGTTTAACTTAAAATGACCTTCAAAATGCAAAAAGTTTTCAACAAAATAAAATTTGTATGGAAATTTTTGCTTTTTATGTGCTCATCATAACTATCGCCACAGGGGCTGATGACTTTAAAATGCGTAAACAAAATATAAATGTTTTTGCATTGTCTCACAAGTGAAGCTTTAATCATAACTATTGATTAAATGGGCAAAGATGAAAGATGCAACTTTAACCCAGCGTACTGTTAAACATGCACACAGAATCATCAAAGTTTGCATGAGAAAAATCACTCGCAATTGATGAATCTGAATCCTCTCAGGGTTTCCGCACTTCAAAACTTCCCTTCGCCTCCTTAATCTTAGCAGATGAAGAGCGAAAACACACACACGTGCACTCACAACCCATCTGTCTCCAAATATATCTTATGCACTCCGTTCACGTAAATCTTTCATCAGCCAGAAGAGAAAACGAAAAAGGGGAGGTGAGAAAATCCAGCTCTAACATTAATTCCCCCGTTCTCTTGTTAGCGTGTGCGTGATTACAGCCGAGCGTCAGCTGCCCTCTTGACCTTCGGTGTTTTTAGATGAATTAAGGAGAGACTGCAGGCGAAAACTGTTTTTTTTTTCATGAATCTCTCTATTTTGAGATTTATTTTTTTTTTTTGAGACCGAGAGTACAGGGCCAGAGAGAAAAGAGTCTGAATAAGAGTTTATGAGAGTTAACGGTAGCACTTTACAATTAGCAGTACAGGGGTCCCTCGCTATAATGCGGTTGACCTTTCGCGGCCTTGCAGTTTTGCTGATTTTTTAAGAGCAATTTCACATGCTTATTTTTATTTATTTATTTTTTTACAGTGCATTGTGTTCTGCATCCGGATTGGCTGTAGACCGTTGTCAATCAATCTCCTCTGTGTTTCCTTTACAGTACGCAATGTTTTCAGCTTGCGAAATTATGTTAAATCTTCGATTGCTAGCAAAGTGAGTTCCAACAAGGATGCATAAAGGGTTGTAACTGCCCGAAGCAAGACCATTGTAAAGGGGATGACACAATGGATGTGCTGCTCCACACAGCACCATGCATTTTAGAATTGGAAACATAGGTTTATATCATGCACACCGACGCCGCAAGTCAGTGCCCAGCTACGACTCAGGACACCGTTCATATGGAAAAAATGCAGTCTCTGTAATTATTTTTAATACTGAACGATAACGATATACATTTCAGTATAAGTTATTAATGCTTCCGGATTTAAAAGAGTATCACAACAATGACTGAAGCCACAAAAATTACAGGCTCCATTAAATGGCATAACATATTCGGCCTATAAATTTTCGGTGGCCAAATATTCGGTACATGCCTAATATCAACACACTTCTAGATTCCCATTGTTGCACATTTCTGCTGTGGGATTGGCTCTTAGATCAATATAGAGTAAAAAAAGTCCCATAAATATGCCATTCAAGACCCATATATGCATTCCCAGTTCAAACCCATGCCCACTTGGCCCATAAATATACCATTCAAGACCCATATATGCATTCCCAATTCAAACCCATGCCCATTCGGCTCATAAATATGCAATTCAAGACCCATATATGTGTTCCCAGATCAAACCCATGCCCACTCAGCCCATAAATATGCCATTCAAGACCCATATATGTGTTCCCAGATCAA
>CAIGQQ010029922.1:3027996-3045265 GCA_903798035.1 Danio albolineatus | reverse complement strand
CCAGATCAAACCCATGCCCACTTGGCTCATAAATATGTCATGCAAGACCCATATTTGTGTTCCCAGTTTAAACCCATGCCCACTTGGCTCATAAATATGTCATGCACGACCCATATTTGTGTTACCAGTTTAAACCCATGCCCACTTGGCCCATAAATATGCCATTCAAGACCCATATATGCATTCCCAGATCAAACCCATGCCCACTTGGCTCATAAATATGTCATGCAAGACTCATATTTGTGTTCCCAGTTTAAACCCATGCCCACTCGGCCCATAAATATGCCATGCAGGACCCATATATGCATTCCCAGATCCAACCCATTCCCACTTGGCTCATAAATATGCCATTCAAGACCCATATATGTGTTCCCAGATCAAACCCATGCCCACTTGGCTCATAAATATGTCATGCAGGACCCATATTTGTGTTCCCAGATCAAACCCATGCCCACTTGGCCCATGCCGCTTCCTTATGAGGCCCATGTAATCAGCTCTTATGGGCTTCCTATATGCCAAAGTCCATGCTCACACATTTTTGCCACACCATCTAAATAATTTTATTTGAAATACTATGCGAATGTGCGCGTCCGGTGTGTTACTTCCAACTGTCATGTGCCCGGTGCATCCTCTGTGCGACCCCCTTTAAGATGGAGTCTGCTTTCGCTTTGTGGATCAGTGACTGCAGGAAGCAGAACCATACGCTGGATGCCAACATTATCCATACAAATGCTAAAAAGTTTTATGAACCTTTTGCTGACAGCGATGAATGTTTGCTTCTGATAACAGGTGTGGATCTTTGGTTTCATTCTATAATACTGTACTTATTTTTCTACGAAGGTTTTAACTTTGAGAGTATTTAAACAAGAGAGAAAAGTGTGAATATGTAAATGCCTGTCTGAGAAAAGTGTATAAAGTGTGTAGTGAGAGGTTTTACAGCTTTGAAACATCAGTAATAATTGTAAAAAATAAAGCTGACTACTTTGGATTTTACCTATCGAAGGGTTATTTTTAGAACATAACTCCTGCGATAAATGAGGGACCACTCTACATGAATAATGAAGTTCTAATATGTAAACTAAATGTTACTTTGTTATGAACTAATGATGATTTAAGGCATGAGTAAATGAGCCACATGAGTCAATGTGTGAATAGTGGTTACCTTAATTACTTGTTGGCTGTCCATGATTTTAAAAACTTAAAATGTCCTAAATTCACAAAAAATTGTCTTTTAAGTCTTACGTAAATCATTTTAAACAGGTCTTAATTTTCCTTTCCCAGTTGGGCAAACACCCATCCAATCATGAGCAATCTATCTCAATAAACCTTATAACAAATCTCCAATTATGACTCTATTTACCAATATGGTTTAATTATCTTCCATTGAATAACATTTCTTTAAAAGTTCTCCATGTATTTATAGTTTACATATTAGGGGTGTCAAAATTAATTGTTTCTTGGATGTACCATGGTGCAGACGCAAACAATTCGGTTTCAGTTTAGTAATAATCATAACCGGTTGTTACGTGCGTCATTCATCATATATACATTATATGGCGTTAGCTTACTATGGCGAGGGAGGAGACCGTGAGTAATTAAAATGCTCAAACTACTTAAAAAGCAGATAACTGTGCACAATTCACTGCTTGATTCACACTTGACAGGAATGTACATCAGAACCCAGCTATGGACAAAATAAAAGCTGTAAACTCTCTCTCTATCTCTGTGGTCCCTTTGACCTTCTGGCGTGTTTGTGAGGTAACATTTTATCTCCTTTTTCAGCTATTAAAGTGAGTTTTCTCCACCATGTCACCTTCTATAATGGATCAGCTGTGATTGCTGTGGCCATTTAACATCAGTGTTCGTGTCACTGTTTGCTGAACAGCGTCAGAGCGACACTGACCATTAGAGCCAATCGCAGCCTTTTTTGTTGAGCGCGTGTCAATCATTGGCATTTAAGAACTCGCTCAACAACGCTCAAAAAGCAAGTGGGATAATATTTACATTTGTTTATTTGATATACATGCTCATGTTGTTCTGTGCATGTACTTGAGTATTGTTTTCATACATTCAAAAAGAGTTCGTCATCGTCAATGCACTAAGAAATCGAATTGAATTGAATGGATGGCATGATAATTGTAATCGAACCAATCCCCTATTACATTTGGTTTGGACACTGACCTGGACAGATGTGCATACATTTTGTTTAATATAGATTTATAAGGCTTTGCCATTTTGTTTTTTTAAAGAAAAGCTATGTTGAAAAACAAATTTGTATGTATACAACTAGGATTTGCTTGTTGACACCATTATTGATGCATTATTTTAAATATGTGGCTATAACTCATTTAAATTTTTGTGATTTGCTGAGTAAAAGTCCAATCAGACCATTGGAATGGTCATAAAAAGGTCCTAAAATGTCTTAAAGCTGACTTGGTGAAATCTGCAGAAACCCTGTTGAAAATGTTTTTTAATTAATGTATTAATTAACACTTTAGGGGCGACATGGTGGCTCAGTGGTTTGCACTGTTGCCTCACAGCAATAAAGTCGCTGGTTTAAGTGGTTTCCAGCTGGGTCAGTTCTGTGTGGAGTTTGCATGTTCTACCCATATTTACGTGTGCTAGGTGAACTGAAAAAAACTAAATTAGCCATAGTGTGTGTGTGTGTGTGTGTGTGTGAATGAGTGTGTACAGTATGGATGTTTTCCAGTACTGGGTTGCAGCTGGAAGGGCATCCGCTTTGTAAAACACATGCTGGATAAGTTGGCGGTTCATTCTGCTGTGGCAACCCCAGATAAATAAAGGGACTAAGCTTAAGGAAAATAAATGAATTAACACTTTAGGTTAAGCTAAATGTATCCAACATGAACTCATGACCAGGCCCACACGGGATCTGCGCACACAGATTTTCGTAGATTTTTAGCCCATCATTGAGTCTATTTATTTACTTGTGTGAATTTGTATTTATTCATTTTTTTTTATCAATTTCAGTATTATTATTGACTAATATAAAATGTTTGCATGATTTGCTTACAATACAGTTTCTAAATTAATATTTTCTGTCTTTAAGTAGATAGATAAGAGACCTGCTTTGCTTACCAAATAAGTGGATCTAATTGGATTTGCATTGTAAATATTAAATTAAAAGTTAAAAATATATAATTTTTTATTTCATATATATAAAGTTTTTAGTTATGATACTCTTAAAATCATTCCGTGTAAATCCACAGATTTTGCACAGAAATAGCAAAAAATGTCTGCATATATGGTCTGTCCCTACTCATGACCTGTTAATGTACTGTATTTTAATGTCATGACTTTACTTGGAGGGGCACATGATCATTTACTCATTCTTAACTACTGATGAACTCCTGTGTTAATTTTGATGTGCATAGAACACTTTTCTGTTGTTTTTCAATGTAAACACGCAGTAGACGGACGTGCATAACTGTTAAGTTCAAGCACAGGAATTCATGAGCAGCTGTACATTTTCTCCTGGTTTTCACTGCAATCTCAGGGGAATAATTGAACTCCATGTTTGCGTTTTCCCAGCCAGTGGTCTTTTTAGTGAGGCAGTCACTCTTTTTACTAAGACTCATAAAGACTGCTTCATTTCACTTAATATTTCAATGTCACAGACGGCTAGTTTTAGCAGCTGAAGCCCTAACAGCTCATGTTAGGCTCATGTAGCGTTTTACAGCCGGCTGTAACAGTGCGGCATTTGAATCACTAAGCGGCCTGTAATGCTCTGAACTCTCCTCAAATGTTCTGCACGCTTGTACAGTTCAACACATGAGTTTTTTTTTCAACTGTGAGTGTTGAACCCATTATACGCTCCTCTGTTTCTCTTTGCTTTCTCATTTATGTTTTTATGGCTTGCTTGCTTCTACTTTCCACTTCTTACTGCTGCGTCACAGAGCTGATGATTTATTCATATCCATACTTACGAGGAACTTTTTTAGAAACCTTTGGTTTAAGCATCTGGGCAGCAAATAGTACAAAGTAATTGCTTTTCTTCTTTGAAATGAAGCATTCAACCCAGGCTCTTTCTGAAAACGTACCCCTATATACATTTCTGGAGAGTGCAAAACACTTCCAGTTATGTTTATTTGCAGTTTTTGTTTTCGCAAATCCTCCAGAGGCTGCTGTCGACTGCATGACTGACTGAAGGATTGACTGACCCACCCTTCTCTTTCCCTAAACCCAACCAATAGTGTTTTCAAAAGCACCGATTGACCAGCGGTCAGCGTGAAAAAGGAATGGTGTCATACCACCCTGTAGCCTTCGTTTTAAATATTAAATGCAGCCATACGTACATCTTTCACGATCTCCAGAAATGTATATACTGGTAAGTTTTCAGAATGAGCCTATGTTGAAAGTGTTTTTGCTGCTTTTCTTACCCATTCAGACATCTGACTTTTGGCCAGTGTTGGTGAAAGTTACTATTGACTGTAATGTATTACAATATTGAGTTACTCCCCAAAAAAGTAACTCATTCATTACTTTGTTACTTTTTATGGTAAGTAATGCGTTATGTTCTGAAAATGTACTGCTATATAAATTTCTGGAGAGCACCAAAATACATCCCAGGAGGCAATTGTTTTGCTGCTTTTGTTTTTGCGAATCTATCAGAGGCCGCTGTGTACGATTTGAAATTTGAGATCTCAAATTTCTCTCGTGAGTGCTATTCGCGTCTGCTCTTCACGCGTAAATCCATCAGAGGCCGCTGTTGACTGACTGACTGACTGACTGATCAACTGACCCACCCTCCTCCTTCCCTAAACCCAATCGAAAGTTTTAAAAAGCAATCCAGAAAAAGAAAAACCCTCACCTGATTTTACCATATTCTCACCCTGCTATTTATTTTCATGTCTTTCCACACCACGACCAATGTGCAGCATCCACTTGGATGATGTGACGCCAGCCACAGGACAACAGTGCCAGTGCGCTCATCATACACCAGCTATTGGTGAAGTGGAAAGACAGTGATACAGCCAATTCAGTGGATGGGGATGATTGGGAGGCCAGGAGGAAACTTAGTCAGGACAACGGGGTTACACCCCTACTCTATAAAGGAAGCGCCATGAGATTTTTAATGACCACAGAGAGTCAGGACCTCGGTTTAACGTCTCATCCAAAAGACTATAAATATACCATGCCTTAACTAAGTTTTGTTTTTAAACAACAGCGCCTACAAAATGAACCATGCATGGTTTAACTAAAACATTACAGTACAGCATTACATCATTGTAATTATATTGAGATGCTAACATCTACTAATCAACTGTGCAGTGACATCCTGGCAACCACCAGAACACTTTACCATTGTAGAGTAAAGCTTACTCTTTACAACTTTTTTGAAATGTCAGACAATCTAGTTAGACTTTAGTTGTCATGTGTACGTATAGAAGTCGACATTTATTAGTCAACAGTATTATTATTATTATTATTATTATTATTATTATGTATTCCCCTTCATTTTCAAATATTTCCCAAATTATGTTTAACAGAGCAAAAAAAAGTCTTAAGGTCTGTGCACATCGAAATGTTTTTTTTCCCGCGCTTTTTCGTCGACGTTTAATGCCTCGTGACATAATAAAGGATGTCAATGTGATCGTGCACATCAACGCGTAAAACGGCAGGCATAAAAAAGTCATTAAAAAAAAAAACGGCTCATGCTCGTTTCTTGTTTTGATGCACCGCGTTAAGACCTACTCCACCAATCAGATTGGCACTTTTGTTCACATGCACGGACCCGCTGGAGTTACAGTAAACACCCCTTGGAGCACAAAACTATCAATGCGAGCACACATTAAGGAAGAAGCCCAGAGGCGATATGAACATGGAGCTGCTAATTGCACTGGTGAGCAATAATCATTTCTTCATTGCTAGAGCTGCTACTTAAACCATCAATGCTTTGCCGATCGCCAACAACAAGTGTGTCAACTTTCTCTTTTCTTCTTCTGTGTAACAAGGGGGTGTCAGAAACTTGTCTGTGCGCCATCTAACGTCAAGGAGTGATTGTACATACTCTTCTGGTCGACGCCAGAGAAAATCGATTGGGCTTGAATGTGGAAAAACGTCTCAAAACGATAAACGCAAACGAAAAGCACCCCGGTGTGTACGAGTCTTTTATTTGTTTTATTTAAAAAAAAAAAAACATTTTAAGGTCATTATTATTTGCCCCCTTAAGCAGTATTTTTTTTTTCCGATTGTCTAAAGAACAAACCATTGTTACACAATGATCTGTCTAATTACTCTAACTTAACCTAATTCACCTAGTTAAGCCTTTAAATGTCAATTTAAGCAGAATACTAGTATGTTGAAAATATCTAGTAAAATATTATGTGCTGTCATTATGGCAAAGATAAAATAATTCAGTGATTAGAAATGAGTTAAACTCATGTGTTGAAAAAAAATCTTTCCATTAAACAGAAATTGGGGAAAAACAGGGGGCTAGTAATTCAGGAGGGCTAATAATTCTGACTTCAGCTGTATGCATATGCAAATGAGCACACTGATTTCTGCTAAATAAAACTGAGCAGAGTGTAACTTTATGCATATAAGCAGTAATAATGTGAAGTGGCGAGTGCAGAATTACCTACTGTAAATTATCTCTCAAACAAACTTGCAAAGGTTTTCTATGCAGTTTCTATATCCAATAGTCTAGGAGTTGTTCTGATATGGTTTCTTGGGTGTTCTAAAACTATAATTTCAACTTTGACCAATTAGAAACCCTCCCATTTGAAGTACAAAAGTGTTATGCTAATTACCACTCTTGGTAGCTCATTCCATTTCAATGGCTAATTCACAGAGGACAAGAAATGAAATAAAAGCTTAGATGAAGTGGCAAAGCGAAGACCGAGGTGACAGACATAAATGCTTTCAAATAAGACTCAGTCTAGTAAGCGTAAAAAAAAAAAAAAATCATGCCCCTTTCACCCAAAGAGTGGGCTGACATGTCAGAAAGTCTCATTTGAATTTAATTCGGGTTGACTTTTAAGATGTATCCCGCTCACTTTTCCCCTGCACGGAAGCCTTATAAATGCACGGCAAGAAAGTCGACTGATGGATTCATTGGCTGTCTCTCCCACTCACTGTGTTTCAGTGTTTGCTGAATTAAGGGTTCAAATAAGAGCGAGACGGAGAGACAGACGGCGAGGAGCATCACGACTGAATGTCTGATATGAAAGGGAAGCTGGAGCAACAGTAGAAAGTCAATGAGTGTGTCTGATTTCATCACTGTGGACCTCTCTCATCCAAATTACCCAAGCGGCACTGTAATCTAATAAATAAAAAAATGTGTGAGTGAGACAGCAAAAAGCCAAAAGAGTACAAAAGAAGATGAAATACAGGAAAAATATCTGACAATTGGATAGGCCTGTAAGTAACACCGGGCTTTAGTTGCAGAGAAATTAAATAGAAATTTATCTCACAATTTTATATCATTGCGTGACTTTATTCTAGGTTTTTCAGGAAGCCTGGACAGGAAATCAGTGTAACTTACTGCTAGTGAAGTTGCTGTGGGATATCATGAGAAGGACTGTTCAGAATAAGGTTCTTACTGGTGCTGGATAAAGCTCAATTTTAGAAGTCTGGATTTTTGATACTGTCTGTCTTTTTTTTGGATCACACTATATTTTAACATACAATTCACCCTAATAAGAGCCCATTAACAAACCATTTGCTAAGACTTTTAGCTCAAAAACTACTGATTAGCTGCTTATTAATAATGACTATTTTTATCTGCTGACGTTTTTATATGCAGAGTTCAATAAAATTCCAAATATGGTCAATATAGACCTTATAATTCTAGAGACGTATTCTGGGGTCATAAATTAGCATGTAAAACCATTTCTGGAGAATTTACTGACTTAAATACTATTTAGATATCAGGGAAAAATTAAACATATTTAATGATTTTAATAGATGGCAACTTTTAACTTGACTTGAGACTTTTAGATCAAAAACTTGACTTTAACTTGAGACTTTTAGCTCAACAATTAAACATACGCACTTGTAGACAGCACCTTATAATGCAATATTTCTCCTTACGCATTTGTACACAGCTCCTTATAACCTGTATATTTGTAACAAATCTGTACATACATTTCAACATTTAGATCTTTTGGACTGACTGAATCTCTGTTTAATGTCTATCATCTTTTTTCATATTTATTTTGTGCTGTCACCTTGTCACTTTATGTACACTGGAACCTTCTGTAGCCAAAGCATATTCCTTGTGTGTGAAGCACACTTGGCAATAAAACTGATTCTGATTCTGATAGTGATAAGGCACAATAATTTTTCACAGAACGTGTCCGTATTGCACTGTAAATGACAGAACCCGTCTTTGCTTTCACTATCGATTTTGCCCTGAAGCGCACCTTTACTGCTGACATAAGAGCTCAAAATGGTCATTTTAAAATAACCTACATATATGACAGCTATGAGCGGAATCACGGAAAATAAACCTTGTAGCTCAACGAATGACATGTTTAGCCTACTCGCATATGACTGTCAGTTTTAGTCTGTTCTAAAACATTATGCTTTAAAAGCGAACATTACGGCAGGCAGCATTGTAATATTACTCCCTGTTTAGGAACAAACCAGTCGATCTGCAGGGATGAAAACACTCGTCATACAAGAGAAAAAGCTTAAGTAACAGGTGCGTTTAACATGAGTTAAAGCGCATCTTTATGTCCGAGCTTTGATATATGCTTTGATATGAATCAGCAATGACTTAGAGGAGAGGGGCACAACAGGGGTTGTACTGATTTCAAGGGGGCCGGTGCCCCTGTGGCCCCACCCCTAGATCCGCTCCTGGTATGTGGAACTCTTGTTTTGAAAAGGGTAGACACAGGGAGACAAATGAAGCTGAAGCCAGCCACACCATGGCTGTTTCTTAATATGCGTTCTTAAACAGTCTTGTGTTATGTCATCATAAACTTCCAGTTTCATAGATTTAGAGTACATTACACTGTCATGTATGTATGTTTCAGTGAGAGAGCAGGTGTTGAGCTGTGGGAATATGAAAACATTCATTAATGTTCATGACCATTCCAAATATGGTCAATATAGACCTTCTGATTCTAGAGACGTAAATGGTCATAAATTATCATGTTAAACCATTTCTGGAGAATTTTTTAAGTGTACTTTTTGTACTTTTGTACTTTTTGTACTTTTTGAAGTGTAATTTTTTTCTTGTGTTCTATAGATATCAGAAAAAAATAAACATTGAATAATTTCAATGTATGGCAACTTTAACTTTATGAAGTCAGTTGCAAAATGTTGGTTGCTCTAATTTGAATATGAAAAGCAAGACTGATCACCAATTTGGCTAACTGCAAATTGGTCAGTCAACACAGTTCTTAAGACAGAGTCTTAGCATAGCGGCTATGTTTATTCAATTGGCATCATAACTCATCCTGGCAAGTGACTGAGTCAGATTATCTCTGCATTTCTGTTGTCAGAGGATGGAAAAAACACAAATTGACAACAGGGTATTGAGGGAGAGAACATGATGGAGTTCAATCTTATTAAACTGTAGGATGTGCCGGACCAACAAGTTTAACTATTTACCATTTTTATTCTATCAGCAGATAGCCTATTTTTATCTACAAATAGGACAATAGAAGCAAGTCAAATCAAAAGACGATCAACAATACTGAATATAGATGATGAGATGACAGGTTTCAGTCAGTATATAGTGAAAAAAACCAGTCACTTAAAATGCCAGCAACACCCTGTCAAATCTATTGATTTTCTAGGGTCACTTAGAATGCCTTATCAACACTCTAGCAGCTGTTTTCATGTGTCTACAGTAATTCAGGATATATTAATTTCCCTACTAAAACTCAGAATGCCTTGGCAACAGCCTAGTTACTGTGAAAATTTGCTTTCATCATTTCAGAAAGGCTTAAATTGCATGCAGGCACCCCAGCAAGTGTACTAATTTGCTTACATTGCAGAAAGCCTTAGCAATACTCAAATCATTGTAATTATTAGCTCACAGTAAGTCAGAATGCCTTAGCAACACCCTAACAACTGTGGTAAATTGCCTGCATCAGCTCAAAATGTCTTTGGAGCCATAGTTTATAGGGAATCCCAGCAACTGTACTAATTCGCTTACATATGAGTTTAACAACACCTTAGCAACTACTCATTTGACTGCAGTCATGCCTTAGCAACACCCTAGCAATTGTACTAATTTGCCTACAGCATTCTAGAAAGTCTCTGCAAGACTCTAACCACTGTATTAATTAGCTCACAGTAACCCAGAATGCCTTAGCAACACCCTAACAACTGTGGTAATTTTCCTGCAGCAATGCAAAAAGTCTTTAGAGCCACTTCAGCCACACCAGCAACTGTGCTAATTAGATTAAAGCATTTCAGACTGTTCTAGCAACACCCTAGCAACTGTGCTAATTAGCTTAAAGCATTTCAGAATGCCTTAGCAACCCCTAGCAACTAAATCAATGTGAATGCAGTCACCAAGAATGCTCTAGCAACACCCTAGCAACTGTGCTAATTAGGTTAAAGTATTTCAGAATGCTTTAGCAACCCCTAGCAACTAAATCAATGTGAATGCAGTCATTAAAAATGCTCTAGCAACACCCTAGCAACTGTGCTAATTAGCTTAAAGCATTTCAGAATGCCATATCAGTCCCTTAGCAACAGTAATATTTTGACTGCAGTCACCCAGAATAACTTAACAACACCCTAGCAACTGTGGTGTTTTGTCTGCAGCAATGCAAAATGTCTTTGCAGCACACAGCTGTGCTTATTATTTTAGCTTAAAGCATTTCAGAATGTCTTAGCAACACTCTAACAACTGTATTTTCTAGCGGTCTCCCAGAATGCCTGAGCCAGATCTTGGCACTGCACTCCCTTGCAACTGTATTCATTTGCCTACAGCCACTCAGAATGTCTTATCAACACCCAGCTACTGCATTGGATTGTATATAAAGTATGCTAATGGACATTCAAAATTAATGAGCACACAGTGCTTTCTGGCAAACAAACCTGAGTTTAACTTGCAGAGGAGCAATAATGTGTTGACTTGCAATGAGATATCTGTACACTGTTAAACCCAACAGTCAACTTTATGAAATGAAATGAGTGTAGTTAACTCAAAATTTACTGAAAGTTAATACTACTCATTGGAAAGGGGGTTTGAACTCAGTTTTGAAGGTAATGAGTTAATTAAATACCTCATTAACTTAAAAGGAGTAAGTTCACAGTACTCTTATAGATTCGTTTTTTAAATCAAGTAGCAATCGGTTTCCTCAAACGGGTTGAGTTGCCTTAACTTATTGGGTTTTACAGTACTCAGTTGGTTTGAGTTCTCTTCATTTACTGGGTTTTACTGTGCTCAAATTGTTTCATTTTCTCAAATGGATTAAGTTCACAGTACTCATTAGGAATAAGTTTTGAACTTAAATTGGTTTGATGCAATCGGTTTCCTGAAATGGTTTGAGTTACTTAACTTACTGGGTTTTACAGTGTAGATATAGACAGTAAAACCCTGCTTGCTGCAGTTCAGTGTTGGGTAAGTTACTTCAAAAAACAAATTAATTACTACTTATATGATCACAATTGTATTTGAATTACTTTTCTAATTACTTTGTCTGAAAAGTAACCTTATTTACTCAATAAGTAATTGAGTTACTACTCAATAATAAAAATCCACAAATTTCAACAGACTGTAGAAATGAAACTCTTATTTAAATTTAAGTCAAACGCTACCTTTTAGTTTAACACTTACATTTTAATTAATATACGTTTCAAAACACAAAACATTTCAAATTAATGACTCTAAATATGATATTCATATGAAGAGTTTAGATGCAAAAAACTTCTAAATGCTGCTTGATATTCTCTTTTAAAATTAGCATTTTTCTCCGACTCTTGTTTGTAGGTTCAGAAAATTTACTTCTATAGTGATGACAAATAAGTTCTTTCCATTGCCTTTAAAATGTAATTACTGAACATAAACATAGAAGGCTGAAAATTTGAGATATCATTTATAGGTTTTTGCATCTGAACAACAAATAATAGCTTGACTTAATTTGAAGTGGCTTATATAAAAGGCAAAGGCCTCTAGATTACGCTTATTTTACCAAAATAAAATATGATCATGCCTTGATTTTGAATTATTTATTTAGGACAGGGCACCACGGTGGTGTAGTGAGTAGCACGTTCGCCTCACAGCAAGAAGGTCGCTTGTTCAGGCCCCGGCTGGGACAGTTAGCATTTCTGTGTAGAGTTTACTTGTTCTCCTCGTGGTTGCGTGGGTTTCCTCCGGGTGCTCCGGTTTCCCCCACAGTCCAAAGACATGTGGTATAGGTGAATTGGGTAGGCTAAATTGTCCGTAGTGTATGAGTGTGAATGAGTGTGTATGGATGTTTCCCAGAGATGGGTTGCAGCTGGAAAAGGCATCCGTTGCGTAAAACAAATGCTGGATAAGTTGGCGGTTCATTCCGCTGTGGCGACCCTGGATTAATAAAGGGAATAAGCCGAAAAGAAAATGAATGAATAAATGAATATTTAGGACAGTATGGTCTGATTCCCATGAGCTTGGACGACCTTTCCATACATCTCTGCAATGACCCAAATAACAATAGTTCAAAAAGATTCCTCGGATTCATTTTCAAAGCCTCCTCCTTCATCTTACCCCAGACATGCTCAATGTTCATGTCTGGTGACTGGGCTGGCCAATCCTGGTGAACATGACCTTCTTTGTTTTCAGGAACTTTGATGTGGAGGTTAAATTATGAGGAGTGCTATCCTGCTGAAGAAATTGCCCTCTCCTGTGGTTTGTAATGTAATGGGCAGCACAAATGTCTTGATACCTCAGGCTGTTGATGTTGCCATCCACTCTGCAGATCTCTCACATGGCCCCATACTGAATGTAACCCCAAACCATGATTTTTCCTTCACCGAACTTGACTGATTTCTGTGAAAATCTTGGGTCCATGCTGGTTCCAACAGGTCTTCTGCAGTATTTGTGATTATTGGGATGCAGTTCAACAGATGATTCTTCAGAAAAATCCAGCTTCTGCCACTTTTCCAAACGATCAACTAGAAGTCAAGTTATTATTTGTTGCTCCTACAACTGGAATTGATGACTTTTATCAAGCAGTGTATATAAAACACACTATTACTGCTTCTAATAAATTTTAATTAAACTTATATTATATATTGTCATGATAATCAATTGTCTTGAAAAAAATATTTGATCGTTCTTATTAAATCGAAAAGCAGAATTATTCTGCCAAATACACAATATGTTACTCTGCTTCTCTGAATTGATTTATATAGAACTGTTAAATGTATGTACAGCATTTAAGGCAAGTACATTATAAGTAACTAGGCTATAATTAAATTAAAGTAATCCCTTAATTACAGTAACTAGTTACTTCGTAAAACAAATTACACCCAACACTGCTGCAGCTAAATGTAAATACAGAGGAAAAAAATGTGCTCAATGAAACATGGCAATACAAGCTTCAGAACATTAGCTCGTTTGGTTCGTTTGATCAAAACAATAGAAGAAAAGAGAGAAGGCCCTCATTGGTGATAAATGAAACTCACCAATTAGCTGTGCAATTCAGGCGTCTGACTCATTCTTGAGTGAATAAGTGTGCGTGTGAAGCAGTGTGTAATAGTTCCGTGCGTGCTAATGTTTCAGGCTGCCACACGTGGATCAGGGAAGACGTGAGCATCCAGTCGCACTGCAGATGTGTTGGAAAAAGAGAGAAAAATAATCATAAAAAATAGTCACAGGCTTCAGAAGTGCAGAGGGATAATGACTCTGCCTATGTCAACAAGCTGATAAAATGGCATGCTTGACTTCACACGTCGACCAGCAAGTCCAACGTGTCCTCTTATTATTCTGGGAACCATCTGGTCGGCCCACAGCTGCCAATGCGCGGCCCCGAGGGCAACGGCAGCACCATCCCGCTCCACTGCGGCTCACATGCCACCACAAGCCGCTCGTCCCTGCCAATCTGACATGAAAATTCTGTTAGGCTTCAGCCGATCAGAGCTATCAAAATGCAGGATCTGCAGCCCTCAAAATGACGAGGTTGCGTTCTCCACCTAAAGATGGCAGTGGAGTCTCAGCTACGGCTTACAGGGCCCATGCAAGTGAGTTATTTAGGTCTTCCCAGGCCTTTTTTGTTTTGTTTATCCTTTATATTTGGTGACACACAGAGTTTGGGGTGTAATAGAAAGTTCGATGGTAATCGCGTGGGCGAGGGGGTTAGTCATAATTGTGTTTTGAGTCTGAAGAAATAGCGCGAACTTGAAGACAAATTAATTTGCTTCTCTTCCTCCAGTGCAGATGCTGCTGATACAGGAGCAGACTGCCGTATTTGTCTATTAATTAGTTTTCACAGGTGCAAACATACAGTCTTTGGATTGGCTGGTTGTGTGTGTGTGTGTGTGTGTGTGTGTGCTGGTTTGGGGGGTTTTCAGGGCCAGAAATTTGTATAATTGCATGGGTATGGTCCTAGTTAAGCGTTTAAATTGCACTTTAAGCTGAATACTAGTATCTTGTAGTGTCTAGTAGTAAATTATTGTTTACTGTTATCATGGCAAAGATAAAATAAACCAGTTATCGGAAATTAATTATTAAAACTATTATAATAATTTGTTAAAACAATCTTCTTGCCGTTAAACAAAAATTGGGGACAAAATATACAGGAGAGCTTATAACTCTGACTTCAACTGTAGGGATTACAACATTGATGTGGTTTATGAGGACATACCATGTGTCCTTGTAATTCAAAAAGCTTAAAAGTCATACTTAATGGCATGTTTTGACAAGTTGTAATTTGCTACTGGTTTCCTGACAGGGTTGGGTTTATTGTAGGGCTGTGGTTAGGCCATATAATAAGCATTTGTACTGTATAAAATACATTACGCCTATGGAGAGTTCTCGTAAACCACCAATATCAATGTGTGTGTGGATTCTGTGATGAGTCACAGCCCATCTGGATAGTTTAGTATTTTCAATTCACCAGTACTGATGAGGTCTGCTGTGTGTAAATGGAGTGTTAGAGATGGTTTATTACCACATCTACACTTGACTTACTTGAGAGGATTTATCCATGTCCGAGACACTTTCACCCTTAAAATTCACTGCTACAGTCACTTTCTTGATCAGTATTTCAGCCTTATTCTCCAATTAGAAGATATAGATGTCTTTAGAGGTTTAAAACGTAAACATTGATTAAAAGAAACATATATTTTAAGCCTTAATGTTGACAAAATGTGGTTTACGGTGCTTAAAAGCAATATCTGGTATTGTGATTTAATATATTTAATTTAATCAGACATATTATGTAAAACAAGTGTGATTATCTTTTAGTATATACTTAATAATAATAATAATAATAATAATAATAATAATAATAATAATACCCTATAATATAACCCTGAAGCACAAATATTGCTTGTGAATATTTTCTGCAATAACCAAAAATACATTGTATGGGTCAAACTGGTTGATTTTTATGTTATGCCAAAAATCATATATAAGAAATTGAGTAAAGATCATGGTTTGTGAAGATATTTTGACATAGTTTGCTACTGTAAATATAATTTTTGATGAGTAATATGCAGTGCTAATTTTTTAAAGGTTACTTTCTCAATATTTAGATTGTTTTTGACCCTCAGATTCCAGATTTTAAGTAGTTGTATCTCAGCCAAATATTGTTGGAAATGAAAATAAAATGAAATAAAATTCCAAAATCAGATGAAATCTTATTTATTCAGTTTTCAGATGATGTAAAAATCACAATAATAATTAAAAAACAAACAAACATATGACTGTTTTTTGCCCAGGCTCACGCATAATATATTATGTATAGTATGCTTTTAAAACATTAAAAAATTAATAAGAATAATAATAACAACAATAATAATAATAATAATAATAATAATAATAATAATAATAATAATAATAATTATAGTCAAAGTAATCAATATAATAATAATATGAATTTCAGTATCATTCCAGTTTTCAGTGCCGAATAATTCTTCACAAATTATTTGCTGCTAAATAAACATTTACTATAGTATTATCAAGGTTGAAAACAGTACTGCTTACTTGGTTGGAGAAATTACTACCTAATTTGGATTTTTTTAAAAAAAGTTAATGAAAACAATTCCATAATGTACTCAAATAATCATTTCTAACATGTTCCCTTTAATTTTGCTTACGATCAGTGTTTTAGGGAGGTTTTACTGTAAATGCTGGGTTCCACACAATTGATTTGTGTTGGGGCAACATAAAAGAATAAATTAAGTTTAGTTTTTACAAAAGGAAGTGGACTGAACATAAAACAATTAAGTTGTCCCAAATAATCAAATTTTGTGTTGTTTTAGTTTTAAATTAGTAGTTTAAACAAGCAGCAAACATAATTTTTTTGAGTGTAGATTATCTCCAATATTATATGAAAAACCTACAAGTAGCCATAGTAATAGTTTTTGCTAGTTTATGGACACCCCCCCCCCCCCCCCCAAAAAAAAAAAAAAAAAAAAACTTCTAAATCAGCAAATAGATAGTTTATAGGAGGACCACAAGATCACGTAGACCCTCAGCAATGCCATCAATGACAGCAAAAGGAGAGCAAATTGAGGCTTTTGCTTAAGAGATGTAAACCTATATTTTCCCTCCACTCGATGTCCTTGCTGTCAGTGATGATCCAGCGAGATATTTCTCTCTTCAGATGTTTCTCTTGAGGAAAAGACCCCATTCATCTCGATATGAGGGTTTTACAGAAGACAGCTTAACAATGTCTCAAACTGTACTCAGATTGGCCAAAAAACAGCAGGTATCTCAAGATGCTCGACACAGTGTTGTAACTCTATGCCATACCTGTCAACAATGGGATGTAAAAATACTGGATATACAGACACTCAACAAAACGCAAACCCACCCACAACAAATGCCAAAATGACCCCAAACTCCTAAATCTGTGCGTTTAGATGAGTTTAATTGCAAAGAAACACAGTTAGGAATATGGGGGAATTGGAAATTAGTAACAACAGAATACAAAGCATACATAAGAATAAAAGGTTTAGCCTATTAAAATGAATGGCCTAATATACAGAAATTAAACCAAGTAATCAAATCTCATTCACTTTTTTCCACTTTACAATTGAATTTTTTTAATTATAATTATTTAGTGAAGAGCAGCAAATGAATCTCATTATTTATATTTATTTATATATATATATATATATATATATATATATA
>CAIGQQ010029922.1:2992165-3016739 GCA_903798035.1 Danio albolineatus | reverse complement strand
AGCCTGGATGTTTTTTTTTTTTTTTTTGCATCGTGTAGGTGGGAAATGAAGGAGGTGATGGAAAGCAGGGAAAAATCTGGGAAATGCAATTTGTAGAGAGTGTGGAAATGTTTGAATGATTTCCATGCGGTGAGATATGATTGGAGTGTTCTGGGGGCGACGGCGTGTAATATGAGAGAAATGGATGTTTTGCGTAAGTGGTGTAATGGGTGGTTTAGGGCAATATCATTTGTAAAATGTGAGGGACAGGCGTTGGGTCCTGGGTTGCTTCTGGAGCCAAGAGCCGGAATTTCTGGAAAAGAAAACGAGAGAGAGCATCAGCAATTTGATTTTTGCATCCTGGAACATGTGCAGCATTCATAATGAATTGTTTTTTGGCTGACGTCCATACAAGTCGCCTTAAAAAGGGCATGAGTGGTGCTGAATGCGAGCGTCCTTTATTAATGCATTGGACGGTGGCCTCGTTAATCGCAGTGCACGAGAATGCTGGAGGCGGACCATTCGTCTCCCCACAGAATAGCTGCGGCTACTATGGGGTAAAGCTCGAATAAGGCTGATGATTGCTGATTTTTTGGTAAAGTGAGCAATTGTGGGGGCCATGTTGAAGCGAACCAATGTCCTTGGTAATAGCCACCGAACCCGACTGAAGGGGCGGCGTCGGTGAATAATTTAATATCCACCGGGGATGAAATTAAATCGCTGTAGAAAAAGGAACAGCCGTTCCATTGTTTGAGGAAGAATATCCATAAGCATAATTCGTTGCGGCTAGGTTCAGAGAGAGAAATTGTATCTTCTAAACCTGGGACTGTGGTGGAGAGCTGGAGGAGGTGAGTAATGAACGGGCGGCCTTGAGGAATAATGCGCATTGCGAAATTTAAATGCCCGAGGATGGATAGGAATTCGCGTTTAGTGAATGTCTGTTTCACGAGAAATATTTGGGATAGGGTTATTATGCGGTCGATTTTTTTTTTTCTTTAGGAAGAGAAGCTTGAAATTTATTTGAATCTAGGTTGATGCCCAGGAATTCTATTGAAGTGCTGGGTCCGGCTGTTTTCTCCTCTGCGAGGGGAATTCCCAGGTTTGTGAAAACCTTTTGGGTGATCGCTAGGTGTTTGGCCGGGGGCGAGGACGGGGGAGAAATAAGGAGGAAATCATCCAGGAGGTGGATGAGGTGCGGGATTTTATAGTTATTAGATAAAATCCAGCATAATGCTTCTGAAAGCATATCGAAGATTTTGGGACTGCTTTTGCAGCCGAAAGTCAGTCGGATTGCAAAGTAAAAAAGTGATCGCCAATTAATTCCAAAAAGGTGCCAGAAGTCTGGGTGGATTGGCATGATTTTGAAGGCGGATGTAATGTCGACTTTTGCTAGCCAGGCGTTACGGCCGGCTATTTTAATGAGCGAAATGGCTTGGTCTATATCGTGGTAGTTAAGCGAATATTCGTCTGATGGAATAGTACTGTTAATGCTGAGGAATACGGAATTATGAGGAGAGGAGAGGTCGATAATCAAGCGCTTTTTTCCAGAAAATTTTCTGGTTGCAATGCCGATGGGACTAATGCGGGACACGCTGAACGGTGGAGCGGGGAATGGTCCGATCAAGAAATTATTATCGACTTCTTTTTTGATTAACAGATCTACTGTTTCGGGATCAGTAGTTGCGGATAATAGATTAGGACATAATAGATTATGTGAAGGGAGAGCTGAGACGCCCGGGTGGAATCCTTGTGTTAGACCTGAAATCAGAAAATCAGAAAAGTTAGTATCAGGGTGTAGACGTAATTCAAAAGCTTTTTGTCTTTAGACACTTGGCTGATAAATGCATTTGTTGCAGACATTTTGGCCCCAGCGGCCTTCCATAGTTGCAGATGTTTTGGCTCTAACGGCCTTCCATAGTTGCGGACGTTTTGGCTCTAACGGCCTTCCATAGTTGCAAACATTTTGGCTCTAACGGCCTTCCATATTTGCAGACGTTTTTGGCCCTAACGGCCTTCCATAGACTGAATGCGCTTCCGCGACAGGTTGGATGATGACGTTGCATCTCGTGGATGTTTATCGGCTTGTTGATATGTTGCGGACTAGGTTTTTGGATTGGATTGCCTGGACGCTTGCAGTCAAACTATTTTAAACTGCTAGGATGCCATGGATTTGTGGACAGGCGGAGGCCGACTGGTAAGTTCGACATTCTAATCATGCACGTCTCCTCTTTCAAAGATGTATTAAATGTTTAGTCGTTGCTTAGAGAGTAGTTGTTTTTGCGAGACTTCCCCTTATAGAGTGCGATGTTCGCTACCGCGGGTGAACCGCTGGGAGAGCGGTGAAGGTCCGGTTTCGTTGTAATGGCTTAAATCGTCGGCGTCTTGAGAGTTAAGATGAAGTTTGAGGACGGTGATCGAGTTTTGGACTGTGGTCTTGCTGGGTTGAGGATGCGGCGGATGCGTTGTGTGATGCAATTTGAAGAGGAAGGTTTTGATGATGATGATTATGAAGATGATGCTGATGATGCTGCTGTTGCTGTTGTTGTTGTTGTTGTTGTTGTTGTTGTTGTTGTTGAAGTTGCTGGTTTTTGAAGTAGTTGTTGTAGAGGTTATAGCAGTAGCTGGCTGAAACGGAGCGTCCTTCAAAGCGAAGATAGCTGTGGTACGTGACCAAGGTTATTTATAGTAACTTAGGAATCATCTGATTGGTACGTTGTGAATTGGATAATGCAGGTCAGCTGCTAGCAATCATAAGCACGTGATCCTCTCGAAATTTGTTTATTACATAAACTCCACTTACCAAACATGATGCAATGTTTTAGAGTGATGCAAACTAAGTAATACCACAAAAATTTCACTCTGTTCAGAGCTCCATTTAAATGATACCTTTTTTCCCAGTGGTTGGGTTTGTCCATATTTGACCCAACACTGAGTCAAAAACAATGTGGTATAATGCTGTTACTGCTATAGCCATATCTATTTACACCATATCAAATTAATTAATGTAATATAATTGACCGTTTCCCATAACTCATCATGATTCAAGGGAATTCTTTTATTTATTTGTGCCATTTACTTTGATCTTTGAAGTGTTTGTCAATAAGCTGTTTACCTGGTTTTTCTACAAACAATTACATGGCCAACGTTGACTATAAATAATTTCAAACTACTAAATATGTAAATAAACATCACTTTATTCAACTTTTAAACATTAAATATTGTCTGGGCAGAGATCAAGGTCCAATAATGCATTTTGAAAGAGCTAAAAAAACAGGACACCTCTTTACAAACTACAGGCAACTATTATTTAAAAAAGATATGTTGTGTACAGTGTATAGCAAGAATAAGTAGAGCAGTTGAAGCTATAGGAAGAATAATACAGTCAGCCTTAAAGTATGTAGAGTGAAACACTATTGCACTTTCACTTAATTTTGACATAGTTATAAACTAATTCAATTTAGTCACAAAACAGTACCCAACAGACATCCAAAAACATGTCAAATTGCTAATAGATTTAATGTTAATTGACTATCTTGATGTCAAAATGACATCAATTGACATCTAACACTGTCTTAAACACACCAAAAGTTTGAAATCTTTTTTGTTTTATTTTGACATCAAGGTAGTTTCTTGTTTTTAGTTATATTTAATTATTAAAATAATTTAATTTACTTTAATACCCTTCATTTTGATATTGTTAAACTAATTTGAGCTATTTATTTATTTATTTTTATTTTATATATTTACAAAATAGTAGCCAGTGGGCATCTTTAGGTTAAAACGACATAAAAAACACGTCAAAATTGCTAATAGATTTAATGCCAATTGACATGCTTGGTGTCAAAATGACATCAAATGGACATCTAACATGGCGTCAAAAAGCATCTGAATTTTTTTTTGTCATCAGGGTAGTTTACATATACTTTAGGAATACAAAATTCAGCGTTTATACAGAATTTCAGCTTTCAGATGTGGTGGTCAAAAGGGCATCAGTAGCTACATTTCCATCCACCTATTTTTCTGCACATTTTGGATATACACATAAAAAAAACATTTGAGTAAGATAAACTTTTTATTCTGTATGAAAAGATGCACATAAACTATGATGGAAACACTTTTACCGCACAAAGTCCAGTATGTGCATTGAAGTCATGTGATGTTGTTATAAAAGATCATGTGATGATAAAAATGTGTGTGAATGGACAAACCAGCAGGCTGAACACACTGTTAAACATCTGAAATGTTGTTTTGGTCATTCTAAAATGGCATAACTATTTCAGGATTAGTGTTATTATATTTTTAATTACCTTCAGAATAGTCCAATAGTCTAAGAATAGTCCAGGGGTCACGGCCACCCCTGTGTAAACTCTGGCTACCCCTGTGGTCACACCAATATGACTTTGCTGTTAATTTAAATATTAATTAAATACAATTTAAATGTAAATGTACAATATTTCAATCAATCAATCGATCGATCAATAAAATGAAGCCACTTAATTATTGTAGATTAATTGGTGTCACTGACATTCCTAATTCACTGTCACCTTTAATAGACAGGAATGGCAGTTTAATATTTACCTTGAGGTACATCAATCGAAGAAGCTGTATTAATAATATTGTGGCTCAAAAGGGAATATGGATACATGGAATTATTAGGGTCTGTATAGTGAGTGTGTATGTATATAGGAATGCCTTTTGTACAATTTGTTCATTTGTCTGATTTAATAATTGATTTATTAATCTTCATTAATTTTAGACATGGCATTTACTGTATGCTGTACAATAAAAGTACGTGAAAGATATCTGAAAAGTTATTTATATACTGTATATGAAAAGTTTTTTTAAACTATTTATTAGGATTTTATTTGGTTTTCACATGCACAAAGAATAAATTGCAATATTTTAAGAGTAATTAATTAAATGAATTAAAACCACATCATTTCATTTACCAGAAACAAAAATATAACATTACACTGAATTCATAATTTTTTTGTGTACCACCCCAAGATTTGGTATGGCCTCTTTTGGCCATCCCTAAAAAAAATTTCTGGGGGTGCCGCTGTTCACGTCTTAATGCCTTCAAACACCACCACGCATTCATTGCATGTCGGCATTGCCTTTTAAGGCGCAAGTAATTTATTAAATGAGGAAAAGATTCACGCAGCTTTTCTTACTGCAGCAAATTCCATTTTTACTTTTGATATTTGCCGCCAATTAATCAGGAAGTGACGATTTTGTTCTCTTTGACTCAATGGATGAAAACGCTGCTTTATTCGCACATCTTTTATGCAGTATTCCTGTTTTGTGTATAAATTTAATCCGCATCTTTTGAACGGAAACATACTGTAGCTAATGTGTGGATGTCAAATGGATGTCAATGTTAATGTGTTTTTGTGACTATATTAAATTATATTAAAATAATTTTATTGCATTTTCACTTAATTTTGATATTGTTACAACTAATTTGATTTAGTTTAATGTTTCATTTAATATGCAAAACAGTGCCCAGCAGACATCTTTGTCAAAATGACACAATAGAATATCAAAAATGCAAATAGATTTGATTTCAGTTGGTAACCTTAGTGTCAAAATTAGATCATATTAACATCTAAAATTGGCATAAACGCATAAAAATTTAGTAAGTAGTCTCTATTTCAGAGGTCACCACACCAGAATGAACCGGCAACTATTCCACCATATGTTTTACGCAGCAGATGCCCTTCTTGCTGCAACCCACTACTGGGAAACATTCATACACACTCATTCGCACATACACTCTTACACTACGGCCAATTTAGCTTACCCAATTCACCTATAGCACATGTGTTTGGACTTTGGGGGAAACTGGAGCACCCGGAGGAAACCCACGTCAACGCGGGGAGAACATGCAAACTCCACACAGAAATCCCAACTGGCCCAGCTGGAACTCGAAGCAGCGACCTTCTTGCTGTGAGGCAACAGTGCTAACCACTGAGCCACTTTTGTATATTTTTATTTATTATTTGTTGGTCAAAAGTGCATCGATGTGTGGATGTCAGGTTTTTGAAATAAGATCAATTAGCAATTTTGACATGTTTTGTGGTGTCATGCTTGATGTCAGTTTGATGCCTTCTTGACAACCCGCTGGGTAGGAATGAAGAGTATAAAATGTGTCACTCTATGATGAGTAAACCTGATATCGGTATCGGTCCAGATCAGAAACCATTAGGCTATATCTGTTTGTTTAACTTTGTTTCTTCTCTTTACGCAGGGGCTGTAGTGGTTAAAGCTGCGGTCTGATAATTCAAAGGTCTTCTGTTTGAGCCCTTGAGAGTCGCACACTTCCCTTATCAGCACTGGGCACTTAACCTCACACCCGCTCCAGGGAACTGCTCCTCAAACATGTCACTTACTCTGGATGAGAAGCTTCTGGTAACAAAAACAAAACAAAACACAGGCAATGACTGGTGTTCTCTCTCTATATAAAATAACTTGCTTTCTAATATGTTTAAATCTAGTCAGTTGTCTTTATATAGAACTTTTTATAACACAGAAATACTGTATGCTTGACATTTCACATCTGGAGAACATACAGCTCTACAGTAGATAATAGTAGAATATTTTTATAGATAGATAGATAGATAGATAGATAGATAGATAGATAGATAGATAGATAGATAGATAGATAGATAGATAGATAGATAGATAGATAGATAGATAGATAGATAGATAGTAAAAATAACATATATTAGGGCTGCACAATGTATCGTTTCAGCATCTATATTACAATGTGTGTATCCTCAATAGTAACATGGCGGGATTTGATTGTTAATATATAGATTAAATATTACATTAAATATTATCTTATATTTCTGAAAAAAATTGTTTCTACTAGGCCTGCATAATATATCGTTTCAGCGTCGATATTGCAATGTGTCAATCTGCAATAGTCACATCACAGGTTATGCAATGTCAAGTTATTTTTTTATATATAGTTCATAGCAGGCATGTCCAAGCTCGGTCCTGGAGGGCCAGTATCCTGCAAAGATTAGTTCCAACCCCAATCAGACACACCTGGGCTAGCTAATCAAGCTCTTACTAGGCTTTCTAGAAGCATCTTTGCAGGTGTGTTGAGGCAAGTTGGAGCTAAAATCTGCAGGACACCGGAGCGAGTTTGGACACCCCTGGTTTATAGGGATTATAGAGTTGATCAGCACCACAGTTCAGAACATGTGATTTGTGGAGTCATCGCAAAATTTAGAGTGAAAGTTTTTCATTTGGATGTGTTTTTAAGGCTTGTGACTGTGTACAATTTAAACAAACTTAAACCAAGAAGTTATAAAGGTATATAAATCTAAAATTAATTGTATTTAATTATTTATACAATGAATCTATTATTATTTAATTTCTGTACCTCATTACTGTTAGATTCCACAGAAAACCATACCATTAATTTGTATTTGTTCGATTGTGTTGTATTTTATGCAGATGCTCCTTTACAAAATAATCCCAAGTCAACGTAATTCATTTTAAATAGTGTTATACGTCATCTTCGTTTTATTTTATTTCTTTTTCCTTCAGCTTAGTTCCTTTATTCATCATAGGTCACCACAGCGGAATGAATCGCCAACTTATCCAGCATATGTTTTACACAGCGGATGCCCTTCCAGCTGCAACCCAGTATTGGGAAACAAACATACACACACACACTATATGGCCAATTTAGTTCATCCAAGTCACCTATAGCGCATGCAGGCCCGGCCCTGTACATTTGGGGGCCCTAAGCAGATTAATTTTGGAGCCCTACCTTGCTCTAAATAGTGGAATATTTCCATTGTGAACCAGCCCACAATGACTTTATTGCTTATTAAGCAATAGTCACATGGCAGGATTTGATTGTTTATTAAACTTAAAAGGACAAGGGTAGCATTAAATATTATCTTATATTTCTGTATAAAATTGTTTCTACTAGGCCTGCATAATATATCGTTTCAGCGTGGATATCGCAATGTGTCAATCTGCAATAGTCACATCACAGGATATGCAATGTCAAGTTATTTTTTTATATATAGTTTATATATAGGGATTATATAGTTGATCAGCACCACAGTTCAGAACATGTGATTTGTGGAGTCATAGCAAAGTTAAGAGTGAAAGTTTTTCATTTGGATGTGTTTTTAAGGCTTGTGACTGTGTACAATTTAAACAAACTTAAACCAAGAAGTTATAAAGGTATATAAATCTAAAATTAATTGTATTTAATTATTAATACAATGAATCTATTATTATTTAATTTCTGTACCTCATTACTGTTAAATTCCACAGAAAACCATACAATTAATTAGTATTTGTTCAATTGGGTTGTATTTTATGCAGATGCTCTTCTACAAATTAATCCCAAATCAATTCATTTTAAATAGTGTTATATGTCATCTTCGTTTCATTTTATTTCTTTTTCCTTCAGCTTAGTTCCTTTATTCATCATAGGTCACCACAGCGAAATGAATCGCCAACTTATCCAGCAACGGCCAATTTAGTTAATCCAAGTCACCTATAGCGCATGCAGGCCCGGCCCTGTACATTTGGGGGCCCTAAGCAGAATAATTTTGGAGCCCTACTTTGCTCTAAATAGTGGAATATTTCCATTGCAAGCTGGCCCTCAATGACTTTATTGCTTATTAAGTACAATCAGTGAAACATAAAGCTTGGTTTCTTCTAAGTCTGAATGACTTCAGAAATTAAGAATGAAACTATCTTTAATAAAGGGAGCAGTGATTGCTACTTTGCGTTCTTCTGGAGCATTTAAAACAAATTCTAATAATTTAGCAAACAGATTGAAGATTCTATAAAAGATTCTAGTTGTTTTTTTTTGTAATATATAAATTCCTGAAGCAAAAACCTTGCAATGAAACGACACTAAACAATAATTAGCCAAAAGTGAAAATGCATTACTTAGTAATAAAATATACATTCTGAACTCATTAAAAAAAAATAAAACAGCAACAACAACAAAACAATTAACATTAATGCAAAGACTGATCCATAAATAAGAAATAATATAAAGTAAATGTGAAAAAATATTAACATAAATGAACAATAGATTAACCAAAATTAACATTATATTAAACTGAAAAAGGAAGCAACAAATACTGGGTTAATGTTAATACCCAAACACAAACTGTATTATTCCATTCAGTCATCTCTCCCTGTTCCTTACATTTGAGATGCAGGGTCCAGAGCTTATAATAAACCATCATTCATTTAATTAGGACATAACTTTTGTAAACAGGTCTTAGGAAAAATATTATCAGAGTGCAAATATGTCAGTGAAAGACACTTCGGTATTGTGTTTCAGTTAAATGCATTTTAGACTAAGTTAAAAAAAAAATTGTCTGTATAACCAGGATAAAATAAAATGTATCATAAATAGACAACATTTATTAATCTGTAATTGTCTATTTTCTATAAATGTGCTACTAGATTATGTCTTTAACATCAACATTAGCATTTAAAAGTGATGTTAAAATTTTGTGCTTGTCTCTTCTCATTGTCATTTGTCCCCTCAGTTTTTCTACGCCTGAAGAATAGCGTAAGATTTGTTTAATTTTCACGGTCCAATTTCCAAAATTAGATTAGATCATATAAATCAGGTATATACAGCGGCTAATAAACCACGTATATACATGGGTGTGTCTGTACACAGATTCGCGTTCTTGTATTGACCGGTCGGTCTCGCACGCTCAGATGCTCGACTAAGCAAATGACACTTAATAAATTCATGTCATGATTATAAAGGTTTCACAACAGTCTTATGAAAACCCCTTCTAGTAAAGTGTTAGAGGTGCAGTAGGTGATTGTCTTCAGTTTTTGTTGTGCAGGTTGAAAATCTCTGTTCACATTCCAATAGTGATGATTAAATCTTGAGATCTGCCCTGCTTGAAAATGGTGAATGAAAATTATGAATAATTATGGAGAAAATATGCTGAATTGATAGCTTATCTATGTTGTCGATTTGTTTTGGTCAATTTACTTATGTTACATGTTTTTGACCTGTGGGGGGAAACCGAAGAGCCCAGAAAAAACCCATGCAAGGGAGAACATGTAAACTCCACACAGAAATGCCCTGACATTCTTGCTGTGAGGCAACGATGCTAACCACTGGGCCACCGTGCTGCCCTGTCGAAGAAAGGGGGAGGAGTAGGGGCGGAAGGGGGGATTCTTTAAGACAAAGGCCCAATCCCAATTCTCCCCCTTAGCCCTTCCCCTTACCCCTACCCCTCGTTTTGCGCGTTCACGTCAAGGGGTAGGGGTGTCCCAATTCTCTTTAGCTTGAAGGGGTAGGGCTAAGGGTAAGGGCTATACACTCCTTCGAACAAAGATTTTTCAGGGCCGCACTTAAAACTCTGAGATACTTAAAAAGTAAGATATTTTCCCAGAATTCACCTGCCACAACGACAGGATAGCTGAACCCGGAAGTAAGGAGATCCACAAATTAGTATTTTTTGTCATTATTACGAAATTTTTCGACAAGCAAACATATGTTTTAATATATTCATAACCGCGTTCGTCTTTTACCGGCATGCTTTTAAAAAAAAAAAACGCTAAAAAAAAACGCTAATTTTCGCGATCTATAATTCAAAATCATAACTCCAGTACAGCCGTCCCACAACATTCTGACACACGATGACACTTTTACAGTGTCTGCTATAATGTTAATGTTGTTTTCGTGTGTTTACATAGATGAATATGGCCACGGTGTAAATACACAGTACAGTTACGATCTTATTGCCATATTAGATCATTATGATAACATAATATACGCCTTCAGTGATTTCCTGAAAATAAACACCAAACAATAACATAACTGGAGTAACTACAGCAGTCGTGATCGTCTGATCTCATATGAAGCAAGAGATCGCGATGACATATGATGACGTGTGCAGAAGTGCTGTCCCAATTCTTAGGGGTAAGTTTTGAAGGCCTTCCCCTTAACCCTTGGTTGTAAGGGCCAAGGGGAAGGGGAAGGGGTAGGGGTACAAAAATAGAATTGGGATTGGGCCAAAGATGGCTAAGGTAAGATACTCTGGTTATTTATGGTGATTTAGGAGTCATCTGATTGGTGGATCGAGCTTTAGCTAATACGGTATCAGCTGCTATCAATCGTAAGCTCAAGCTCCTCTCAAAATTAGTTTTTGAATAAACTTCACAAAGACGAAATGTAGCCATACGTACCTCTAACTCACAATCTCCAGAAATGTATATAGGGCTACATTTTCAGAATAAGCCTGTGTTTCTATTTTAAGCCACATAAAGCAAAGCGGCATAAAAGTCAAAACACAGTCGAATGCTCGTGTGTTCCTGAATAGCACAAAAGCCAGCGTCTGGACTGACAGCTGAGGCCTGCTGTCCTTTTACAGACACATAACAGCAATTTAACCCAAAGACCAGAAACGTGTTCTGACCACAGCTTTATCTTCACTGCACGGACAGTTGGAAATCAAAATGGCACGCCGCCCTGCTATTTGTCAGTGGATTTGTTAACACTGACAAGCACAACCTTTTATTGATACAGCCACGAGGACAACCACTGAGCAAGACGTGTTATAACCTTTGGAAATATCACACAGACCATCATATTTTCTGCTAGCGGCGTTTTTCAAATAGCACAACGACTGCTCTCTTCAGCAGATTATCATTGCAAGCAGATCACGGCGTTAATAATTGATTACAGCATTTTACAACAATTTAAAGATTATTTTTTTTCTTCTCTCCGAATTAGTTCTATCTATAGGCTCTTTGACCTTATTCACCTGCATGCTGATGATGAGGCTGAACAAAGCTTTCAGTGTCGGCCGTCTTTAATTCAAAAGCACAGTACGAGCACGATTGCTTTGTTTACCTCCATCTCTTCCTCGACATCTTTTTGAAAACAGCCGAGCTGTATATATATGTACACAAGAGCTGGGAATTTCACGCTGTTGCATCATATCCAGCGCTGGCAGGATTTCTCTGTGTTGTATGGAGATTGTTATCCATAAGGTCTTGATATACAGTAGTCAGAAACGTGTCTCATCTAGTGTGTCAGTCTCCTCTCAGGAGGATCAGTGACAGTGTTTCGGGGTTTATGGGATAGCGGTTGGGTAACGATGTTTTTGTTTGTACTCTGCGTTCATGTTATGATTTATGTTTTTCCAGTCAGTCGAATTATTGTTATTTTTTTTACATTTATTTTAAGGATTTCCCCCACAAATAGCTATATCTAGAAATATGTAACTCTGCTCTGAAGTTTCACACTCACTGGCCACTTTATTAGGTACACCTTATTAGTACCGGGTTGGACTCTCTTTTGCACTCAGAAGTGCCTTGATCCTTTCTTAGCATAGATTCAACAAGGTACTGGAAATATTCCTCAAGAGAATTTTTGAATATATTGGCATGAAAGCATCACGGAGTTGCTGCAGATTTGTTGGCTGCACATCCATGATGCAAATCTCCCGTTTCGCCACATCCCAAAGGTGCTCTATTGGATTGAGATTTGGTGAGTTTGGTGGCCATTTGAGTACAGTGAGCTCATTGTCGTGTTCAAGAAACCAGTCTGAGATGATTTGCGTTTTATGACATTGCGCATCGTCCTGCTGGAAGTTGCCATCAGAAGATGGGTACACTGTGGTCTTAAAGGGATGCACATGGTCAGCAACAATACTCAGGTAGGCTGTGGTGTTGACACAGGCCCATAGCCAGCCTGGTAAAACGGGTGGTTCTTTTTTAAAAAGTGGACCTTTTTGCAGTTATACATCTCGATGTCTATTTAATGATTAGGTTTAAATACTGCATTTTAAGCATGATTTTTAGCTGATTTAGCTTGTCAGATGGTCATCACAACCACACTTTTTCATATGGCAAAAAATATTTCCTGAAGATTTATAATAAAGAAATATTATTTTTAAAATATTATTTTTTAAATAAATATTTATTACATCAAAAATCATTAGCAAAAATAGGAATCTGTCAAAGTTTAAATTTAAAAGTGTAGTCTATTGTCATTTATTAGGCAAATAACAAATTGGACAGCACATTCAACTTTCCTTAATTTGGCCATTTGATAAAAAAATCTAACAATTAAAACATAATAATAGCAATATGTATAGCTGCACGATTTTTCTAGCCTCTCTTGTAAGAAAGTACATTTGAAAATTAATGGATAACAACAATACAACATAGATAACAACATGGATAACAACAAAATAGTATTCAAATCAATTTCAACATTGGTCTGCTTTTGATGCTTCACACCTTTTTATTGCTCATTTTTTGTTTCAAGAATAAGATTTAGAATAAAAGTTGCCTGTAAGATGTTTTGTCAGTTTAAAAAACAATGCAGTAGCGAAAGATGACTTCACTTATGTCAAATTGTAAAATGAAAATATTTGTTGGCATTGGCCAAAATTGAAGTCACACCGTAGAGACAGCCAACAGAGGATTCTGCTTGGTCTAAAAGCCTTTTTTGATGGGTTATTTTCATGATTTATGATGGCATAGCAGTCAAAACAGGACAAATAAGTTCGTATTTGGGACAAATTCTGGACCTTTATCAGTTAGGGGTGGGTCTTCCGAACCCCCCCTGGTTACAAACCTGTGACACGATGCTCAATTGGTACTAATGGACCCACAGTGTGTTTAAAGTCACTTAAATCACCTTTCTTCCCCATTCTGATGCTCGGTTTGAACTGCAGCAGATCATCTTGACCATGTCTACATGCCGAAATAATGCCATGTGATTGGCTGGTTAAAAATTTGTGTTAACGAGCAGTTGCACAGGTGTACCAAATAAAGTGGCCAGTGAGTGTATATATGTATTTAGTAGTTCACCAAATGAAAATATCCATGTATTTTTATGTCTGTCAATAATAAATAATGAACGTTCACAATTTGTCAGAAATAAATAATGCTAGCTAATAATAAATATGATATAGATAAAAAATAAGAATAGCTTATTTCTGAAAAAAATAATGCACTAAAATGATGTATAAATAATTGGGTAAGTGATTCGACATAAGATCTTCATTCATTTTCATGTTCATTGCAAGTATCATGATTAGCAGAAATTAATGCATTAACCGTACAACTATATGAAAAGACTCGAACAAATGCTCTTTTTTGTTTCTGAAAGTGTCAATTTAACTACAAAAAGGATTCCTTAATTGAATTGAGCTTTTTTATTGAGAGAAAAGAAAGTGAAAGACATAGATACTGTGCACAAATCCACACAAGCACATCCCTGACTGATACACAATGCAGTAAATGAGATGCAAATACTACACATTTGCATGCGTTCAGTTTACAGAAAAGCTTTTTTTTCGGTCTGATCTTCCGGCAGAGACGTCTTTGTGGCTTGCAAAAAATAAGAACAATCCCCCTGCTTGCAGACTTGGCTGAAGTTGACATTTCGTCTGTTTCGAAATCAGATTTCATGTAAAGCAGAAACAAAACGCATTGCAACAAAGAGACTGGCAGTGGAGACACTATACATAATTCAGCAGTGTGTGTGTGTGTGTGTGTGTTTCTGGAGGAAAAGTCGCTTGCTTTGAAAAGCATTTATCAATTCACTCACAAAATACTTCAGCAGAGCAACGGGGGAGCTTAATTTGTGCTGTGGTGCCGGTGTGCCGGTGATCTGATTCAGTTCTCACCGGGGCTCCACAAACAGTCCCTGCCCGTGTCCTCCTTGACCTTCCCATCAGTCTGTTTGAGAAAGACAGAGGCATGGTGGGCGCCTGGTGTCTGCGTTCGGGCACTTTTGCATTCAGAGCATGTGCTTTGGAAACGCTGGGACAGCGAAAACACAACGTGTCGAGAAAAACAAGAGCGCTGAGGTTTAGCGCTAATTGAGAAAGGCAAAGCAAGTAAACATGCCAGCAAATCGATGTCAAAGCAGAGAGCTCAAAAGCTTTATAAATCCGTTGCGATATTTACAGATCCTTTCTTATTTCTTTCTTTTAAAGTTTGGCTCGCTACACTATTTGTTCACACAGCAGCAGAGTATGATTGTCAGCTCTCTGTTGGAGTCTTTAATACAGTCAAAAAGAGATTTCTGCTGCTTTTTCAAACTACTTCTTTAAAAATGAGCTGAAACGACACTGTTCTTGGTTTTTTTGGGGGACAACTTAATTGTTTTATGTTCAATCCACTTAAATTTGTAAAAACAATTAAGCTAACTTAATCGATTGGTGTTGGGACAGCATGAAGGAATTGTGTGGAACCCTGGATTTTTTTTACACTGTACATTTCATGTGCAATATCTACTCAAACCCTTTATGAACCCAAACCTTTGAGTTTCTTTTTTTCTGTTGAACACAGAAGACCTTATTTTTTCCACAGCATTTCCTATATTTTTTTCTTCTGGATATGGTCTTATTTGTTTTATTATTATTTTTGGTCCCACTTTATATTAGGTGGCCTTAACTAATATGCACTTAAACTGAAAATAATAACGTGTTATTGCGTAAATACATTTTTTTTAAACATTGTACTTACACTTGATTAAATACACAAATTAATTACAGATGTAATTAAATGCAGGTTATTACAAGGGGTAATTACACTTTTGACCATCCCTTACACCTTAAACCACTCTTAAACCTACTCATCCCACCAAACTCATCCCTGACCCTACCTGTATCCCTCCTCAAGAGCACCAGAAGTGTTCTGCATTGCAATATGCACACAGTAAGCACATCGTATTTATTTTTTGACGCAAGTACATAGTAGTTAAGGCCACCTAATATAAATTGGGACCTTATTTTTTATATTATTTTTCAATATTATTAGTCTCTTGAAAGGGCACCTACGATGAAAATCATCTTTTGTAAGCTGTTTGGACAGAACTGTGTAGGTGTAGTGTGTCCAAAGTTGTATTGGGGTGATATAAAGACAGTAAGTTTCTTTTTTTTAATTTCCTGATGTTAAATCCCTTCCATTTTGAGGCAGAACACAACTTGACGTAGGAGTGTGGTTTCACGACTCACCGAATTGATTGACAGACGCGTATTAACATGTCTCCGTAGTATCGTGTATAATCATATTAACAAGACAGGATGTGTGCAAAGCAACTGGGATTAAAAGATCTGTTCAGCGCTCTGTGATCATCAGTCACCATCAAATGTAATCAAGAATAAGTTTTACAAGTTTAAAACGTTTTTAAAACAGTGCATGTTTGTAATGAATTACAGCGATTTTTCTGTCTTTTTCACCACAGCCGTGTGTCAGTACAATTATAAAAGAAGACGCCTCAATCCTGGTTTGTGGACGTTAAAGGTGCAGTATGGAAGTTTGACACCCAGTGGTTGAACTAGGTATTGCACTCCTGGATCAAAACAAATGGAAGCGCAAGTTGCCAGATTGAGGACATGAGCGAGTAATTTAAACCGTGTTCTGAATAAAAGCAGTGGCACCCAATAGAAGGAATATTCTCTATATTACTGTAAAAGGAGTTTTTGTACTAACCAACACCTTGAATTGATATATAAGAAACGACTTCTGTTTCTCACAGCTGAACAACAGAAAATTGACAATGATCTCTTCAGGTTTTCAAAGCAGAATATCTGACTTCAGCATTGTTTTTCAAATAAACAAGTATGTTCACTTAGCATGTTTCTTAAATATCTGCAAACATATTATGGTATTTTTTAGCTTTAGAAGAGTCAAAAACTTACATACAGCACCTTTAATTCAGGTTTATTTTGTACATTAACATAACGATTGTCCATACAGTAGTGGAAATTAACGTGCATGCTGACACATTCGCAGTGCAAAAACAGTGCAAAGTTAAACATGCTCGCAGTGTGTTTGTGTGTCCGCTGTGTGTGTATGTGTCTGTCTGTGTGCGTGCGTGCGTGAACTTTGTAACAACATTGTGTGTGACTCATCGAAAGGCTTGAATTAACACCACAACTATCAAATAAATAATCATTGGTAAAGTTCTTACTGTAGTATTTATCACAAACGTTACGTGAGATCTGCTTCCTTCATGTCTGTCACTGTGCTGTTTATCTAATGTAGCCGAGGCGGAGATTGAGGCACACTCTTACAGGCACGTGGACATGCTGCCCACCATGTCCACGTGCCTGTAAGAGTTTGCCTTAATCTCCAGCATTTAAAGGCACAGGCAACAAAAACAGTACATTGTGTTCAAAGTCGAAAACTCTAATATTCTCAAAGCTATAATAAATAATTTGATGGGTGTTTTGGGCTGAAACTTTACAGACACATTCTGGAGACACAAAAGACTTCTTGAAAAATGGGTAAAATGGGTGCCTTTTAAGCAATATTATTTTTCTGATTGTCTACAAAACAAACCACCATTATACAATGATTTGCTTAATTAACCTAATTACCTAGTTAAGCTTTTAAATGTCACTTTAAGCTGAATAATCGTGTCTTGAAAAATATCTATGATAAGCCACAGCCATATCACCCTGCAGCCCAAGACCGGTTACTCACTGAAGCTAAGCAGGGCTGAGCCTGGTCAGTACCTGAATGGGAGACCACATGGGAAAACTTGGTTGCTGTTGGAAGTGGTGTTAAGTGAGGCCCGCAGGCGACACTCAACCTGTGGTCTGTGTGAGTCCTAATGCCCCAGTAAAAAGTGAGGATGCTATACTGTCAGTAGGTGCCGTTTTTTGGATGAGACGTTACACCGTAGTCTTGCTCATTAAAATTCCCATGGCACTTCTTGTAAAAAGTAGGGTGTAACCCTGGTGTCCTGGCCAATATCCTCCATTGGCTCTTACCCATCATGGCCTCCCAGTCATCCCCATCCACCTATAACTGGTGTGTGGTGAGCGCACTGGCACCGTTGTCCTGTGGCTGCCGTCGCATCATCCAAGTGGATGCTGCACACTGGTGGTGATGTGGAGAAACCCCCCCCCTCATGATTGTGAAGCACTTTGGGTGTATAAATACGCATTACATATCTAGTAAAATATATACCATCATGGCAAAGATGAAAGAAATCAGTTATTAGAAAACTTTTATGTTTTGAAATGTGTTGGAAAAAATTCTTCTCTCCATTAAAAAGAAGTTGGAGAAAATATGTACAGGTTGGCTAAAAATTCAGGAAGGCTAATAATTCTGACTTCAACTGTATCCCTCACTTGATTAATAATAGTATTTTCTTCTGTCAATACAGGAGGTTACGCTGTGATTCGGGTGGCCCGTTTGGATGTGGAGGTTAAATATCTATTTAGGCAGTCGCGGGTGAAAGCAGAGATGGAGGAGGAAGCAGGAGAAAAAGGTAAATTACAGCCTGCAGCCGTACATAAGTGTAATGAAAGTGTACAGTGCAGGTTAAATAGATGGGTTAGAATAAAGATGACACGAGCTTTCATCTTTGATTATAATCTTAATACTGACTTAATGCTTCAGGATGATACTCCCCTCAAGAGCTTCAACCTAACGAGCTCTAAATGAAATGGCATATTGAAACTTTAATACTGTATTCGGGACAGCACAAAACAAACAAACAGTGCAAAAAACAAACAAACAAAAAAAAACTAATTTAAAATGAGCTGAAACAACACAATTATTGAGTTTTTTTGTTTAATTGTTTTATGTTTAACCCACTTAAAGGGTCACAAAACACCAAAACACTTTTTTTGAGATGCTGTCAGTCATAAACGTGTCCCACATTGCTAAAGAAACACTATTAGGACACATATATTTAGCTAACAAGTGAAATTTGGTTGTTTTTATGTTGCTTTGAGAAAATCCATTCTTCTGGTTTGATAAGACATTTTAAAGCTGTGTCACGGCCATGAGATCCTGGTGTAAATTCCAGCATGGACACTGGGTGTCTGTACCGGCCGCTACAAAGTGACGTCATTGAGTTTTCATCATTAATTCATGAGAAAGACTTGGTTCGAACCAATCAGCAGGCTCCATTGTGAACGAGATGCAACTTTATTAATATGCATGATATAGCTTTGAAGACTTTTTTTAGTATTTAGAGAGACGCCATGTTGTGTTGCTAACTCTAATTCAAACAAGTAGAAGAAGAATTGTTCGGAGACATGGGTCGTCAGTGTTCTGTTTATAAATGTGCCGCAAGGAAGGTTTTGTTTCCATTTCTCGAGAGCACAGCTCGCGAATGGACTCAAGCAGTTGGATTACAGTGGTCTGCTAACATGCCACAAAAATATGTTTGTAAGGAACATGTGTTACTCAAGAACTTTTCGCATCTGCAAATGGTGAAATCTGAATTTGCCACTAGGTTCCAGTTCATGTTGATTGTCCTGTCTCTGCAGATTTGGTAAGTGTGTGACCAATGTTCTTTGTTTGTGGTTATTCAATTCAATTCAATTCATCTTTATTTGTATAGCGCTTTTACAATGTAGATTGTGTCAAAGCAGCTTCACATGCATTATAAACAATTGAAACAGTGTCAGTCCAGTTTTCAGTGTTGAAGTTCAGTTTAGTTTAATTCAGCATGGTTTAATAATCACTGCTGAGAGTCCAAACACTGAAGATTAATCCATCGGTACGCAGCTCTACAAGTCCCGAACCATGCAAGCCAGAGGCGACAGCGGTTATTCAGATGGCAAAGTTAGTTAGTATCGTCAGCAGTACTCTTGCATTTTTTGAAGACATACCTTAGTCAAAATGATTTAGTTACTAAGTTTGCAGTACGTTAATATGACTACAATATTATGGACTGAAAATCCTGCACTTCCACACAGCTCTCAGATCCGCTGTAAATGCTGCTCTCCGAATCACTTTCTATCTCCCCTGCATCTGTGTTTGTGTTGCTGGTGTGAAAATCAGCTGTAGTGCATGTACTGAAACTCCCCTTTTTATGCAAACCCTCCCCTCCCCTCTTTCGACACTCCCACTTCCACTCCCAAAGCGGGACTCACCCACTTCCCTGGCTTTTTTTAA
This sequence comes from Danio albolineatus, assembly GCA_903798035.1. NCBI lineage: Eukaryota > Metazoa > Chordata > Actinopteri > Cypriniformes > Danionidae > Danio > Danio albolineatus. The sequence continues at coordinate 2,996,849 of CAIGQQ010029922.1, read as the reverse complement.
AACTAGAGGTGTGAAAACACCCTGCTGAGACGAGGGGTTTCATGGCCCTTTTATGACAAACTGCAAGCTTTACATGTTTACATATAACACGTTTTATATCTTCTAAACACGAATTTTGTCACTGCATACTAGATTATAGATGTCCTAATAACTAACAGTACTGATACTAACAAGTAATGATACTAATCTAACTTTATTTTTATCTCATGCAAGTTTTAAATTTGTAGAAACTGACACATTTACTTAATTCTGCTATCGCAACACAAATCGGTTGTGTAGAACCCAGTGTTTAGTTTGAGTTATAATTTTTTTAAAAGTTACTCTGACTCAATGAAAAATAGTTATGGTAACACATAAACATATTAGATTGAGCAGAACTCAAATCAAATGAGTTATGAATGAACTAATTATATTTTTTGTGTTAACTCAAGCGGTTTACATTTATATATATATATATATATATATCCTATAAATGTTAAATAAAACAAACATTAAAAAACAAAACAAAACAAAACAAAAAAAAGCTTAATGGGCGGCACGATGGCTCAGTTCTCGCCTCACAACAAGATGGTCGCTGGTTCGAGTCCCGGTTGATATTTCTGCGTGGAGTTTGCATGTTTGTTGTAGTACCATTCCCCCCCCCCCCCCCCCTTTTTTTTTTTTTAATAGTCAAAAAACATACATTTAACATTCATTAATAAACCATTTTGTTTTTTAAATCTTAAATCGTTTGCCCCAATTGGTTTTCTTGAACAGTTTACAGTGTAGATTTTTTATCTTGTTTCAGTTCCAATTATCTAAGTTTTGGGGTGGCAGGGTGGCTCAGTGGTTAGCACAATTAATTCCCCACATAAAGGCTATTTTTTTCTCCTGCTACTCCACCGCCTTTTTAAAAATATATATAATCAAATAATTTCAACTTGATACTTAATGTCCCTTTATTTGCTAAGTAGCTGTGTTATAAGTGAGATGATGTGCAGTCAGATGGTCATTATCTGAAAATAAACCTTTTTCAGAGTGATTGAGGTTTGCTTCACGACGGGGCCCTGATCACCCTGTCGGGTTTATTTAACGATAATGACCTGCTGACTGCACATTAACTCTCATTTAGCCGTCAAGAAATCATGCTGGTGCCAACTCCAAAATATATAACGCAGAGAGAATCAGCAAAACATGTAGACATGCAAAATAAACCCCCATGCACATCTTAACAAAGACAAATGCCTCTGCTTTCTCATTTGCTAAATGAGCTTTATGAATGAACGCGGTTTGAAAGCATTTGGCACCTTTTCCCTCTTATTTTGTTTCTGGTCGTTCGACTTTGGTCACCATCCAATTGAAAGCCTGCAGAGAGATTGCGAGGAAAGGCATTATTCATCTTCTTTTTTGTGCTTAACACATTAGCGTGATGATTATAGCTCATTTTCAGTCACGTAGACACAACATACAGCATCATTCTGGCAGCCAAAAGCTGTTTTCTTCCACTTCTTTTTGTGCTCATTTCAGGATATTGCATCAAAAAACAACACTACAGCTGTGGTGAAAAATTGTTTTGAGAAATCGGTTCTGATATTTTATAATTCCATCAATATTCTATAATAAATAAATAAATAAATAGCTGAAGAAAAACAAAATGAACACTTTAGAGTGGCCTTGTCAAAGTCCTGAGCTGAATCCAATTGAGACGCTGTGGCTCATGATTGAAACCACACACACACACACACACACACAAGTTTGTATGTTCTCCCCGTTTGGAGTGGGATTCCCCCGTGTGCTCCGGTTTCCCCCACAGTCCAAAGACATGTAGTATAGGTGAATTGGGTAGGCTAAATTGTCCAAAGTGTATGTGTGTGAATGAGTGTGTATGCAGAGATGGGTTGCAGCTGGAAGGGCATCCGCTGCATAAAAGATAAGCTGGATAAGTTGGCGGTTCATTCTGCTGTGGCGACTCCAGATTATTAAAGAGACTAAGTGGAAAAGAAAATGAATGAATGAATATATATATATACATGTATGTATGTATGTATGTGTGTGTGTTTGTGTGTGTGTGTGTGTGTGTGTGTGTTTCAGGAAATTGATACTTCATCAGTTCTGATTTTTAAAAAAATGCATCAGTATTCTATAATAAATGAATAAATAAATGGACGAAGAAAACAAAATGAACACTTTGGAGTGGCCTAGCCAAGTCCTGACCTGAATCTAACTGAGATGCTGTGGATTTTTTTTTTAAATGCACCGATATTCTCTCTTGAATCGATTATATAATGAGTGTGTGTATTTGTGCATTTGTGTATGCATTGTGTGTGCATATGTGTGCATTTCTACTGCTGCAATTATATACCAATAGAAAAAAGGAGAATACAGTACTACACTGTAAAAATCCTGGTTGCCTTATATTTTTAAGCTGAATTAAATTAATCACATGAGCCCATCGAACTTATATTATGTTAAACTGACATAAAACAGCTTGCATAACTTATAAAATAAGTCAGAACATGATTAGCTTAGTTTAATAAATTACAAGGACCTAAGAAACATACAGTATGCTATCAGGTCTAATTGATCATAACAGTTTGTACAGTGTACTTGTACTAAAGAAAATAAATATATTAAAGGTTTTGCGAACACATTTCCGCTTAAAAGCTTTCCTCAGGCCATAAAACACATCACACAAGGACGTTTTTAAAATGTTAGATAAGAAAATGCATCTCCATCTAGCTCATCCATTGACAAATTGACAAACACCTAACAAACCATGCTTCATCACCCTAATTAATCAACAGGAATTACCTGCACAATTAATATACACCATGCATCTAGAAAATGAACTTGGTTGTTTATTTTGCTATTTCATATATGCTCATATAGGGGGCAGCACAGTGGCTCAGTGGTTAGCACTGCCGCCTCACAGCAAGAAGGTTGCTGGTTTAAATCCTGACTGGGTGAGTTGGCATTTCTGTGGGGAATTTGCCTGTTCTCTTCATGTTGGCATGGGTTTTCTCCAGGTGCTCCGGTTTCCCCCCACAGTCCAAAGACATGCACTATAGGTGAATTGAATGAGTGTATATAGGTGATTCCCAGTACCAAGTTGCAGCTGGAAGGGCATCAGCTGCGAAAAAAATATATGCGGGAATAGTTGGTGGTTCTTTCCGCTGTGGCGACCCCTGATAAATAAGGGATTAAGCTGAAGGAAAATGAATGAATATGAATGAGTGAATATGCTCATATCTCCATAGCAGGTCAAAATAATCAAAAATGTTGGCATGGAAAGAGTTAATGGATCATACAGCTAATGAAATGGAGCTTAAAAACAAAAGCATGCTTCATTTTTGGTTCGTTCTTATTTCACAGGACTTTAACTTGAGGCTGCTTCCGCTGGTGTCCATCATACTTGGAAAGCAACACAAATCGAGACATTATCATAACCTTAATATTGTTGAGCGAGGTGAAGCTTTATATTTGGCTCGACTGGCGATAACCTCGCCTTTAGCTAGTCTCTCCCGCTGTGCTTATGCATATGCTGGCTTTCTTTGCTCTCATACATCATGCATAAGGCGCTGCAGCAGCAAGGTGAGGAGAGCAGGAGATCTGGGTGAATCTCTTGTCCTTATGGTTGAAATTAAATTTAATGGCAGTTTAAACCGCAGTAGACTTCATCTGGCAGATATTACAGTCAAAAGCAGACTTACTTTAAAGAATTACTGTGGAAAAAGAAGTATTTGTGTACATGCAGCATTCGGTATCTATCTATCATCTATCTGTCTGTCTGTCTGTTTGTCTGTCTGTCTGTCTGTCTGTCTGTCTATCCAGTTTAATAATTGCTTTATTGGCATTACAAATGTATTGTCAAAGCATTTATAAGCAAGTTTATATATATATAAAAATTAACATGCATATATAATCAAAACACAGTAAACACAGTGAAGAGTAGTAGTAAAAAATATTTATAATTTAATTATTATATATACATAATATATTTATATATAATAATTAAATAAAATATAAATAATATATCTAATTATTTAGTATATCATATTATTATTCAATATATCATACAAATCAATAAAATAAATAATAGATCAGAGTAAACTGTACATTTAACATTCAGCATTTTATGATAGAACAGTAATAGAAACAATAATAATCAGTATATTTACAGTGATTTATTTATAATAATCTAGGTGTGTGTGTGTGTTTGCAAGTGCATTACTGATGTTTTCATCCATCCATCCATCCATCCATTCAATATTTAATTACTGAAAATTACTGGTTTTGTAACATTTGATGTGCAGGTTGTTTTTGTAGTAAGTAGACAATGTTAATTAATTTAAATAATCTCTCAAATATCTACTTTAAAATTCAATCTGTTTTAGTATTGCTGGTGAGTTAATGTAGTGTTTATTAATATTGTAGATGTATTTTTTCCAAGTTTATGTAATTTAGCAGATTTTCTTTTCTATTTATCTTCATTTTTCTTTTTTTAAGTGAAAATAAGAAACGTTTACTTTAAAGTAATAATAATAATAATAATAATAATAATAATAATAATAATAATAATAATAATAATAATAATAATAATAATAATAATATGCGTATAATCAATAACAATACTTTTGATTTATAGGTTTTAATAAGAGTTATTATTATTATTATTATTATTATTATTATTATTATTATTATTATT
>CAIGQQ010029922.1:2918256-2933204 GCA_903798035.1 Danio albolineatus | reverse complement strand
TATTTATTTATTTATTTATTTATTTATTTATTTATTTATTTATTTATCCATTTATTTATTCATTTATTCATTTATTCATTTATTCATTAATTAATTAATTAATTAATTTATTAATTTATTTATTTATTTATTCATCTATTTATTTATTAATTTATTAATTTATTAATTTATTCATCCATAATTCATTCATTTATTTATTCATCTATTAATTTATTTATTCATTCATACATTCATTTATTTAACTGGACTGAAAATGTTCACTGAGTGGAGATGAACAAAGAGTTTAAATAATCAGTGCAGGAGATTCTGTTGCATCTAAACATCCCCCCAAGGACATGCAAATGAAACAGTTCAATAATGTACATTTTCTTTATTCGTGTAAGAGAAAACAGCATCACCCATCAGCACCTTTGTTTGCCCAAATTTACATACTGTCAGGCAGAATTCAGACAACTGCATCAGTTTCTGTCGAAAACCCAGGCTGAGTGCTTGGAAACGGCTGTCAGGATGGAGAGCCGGCATGCGTGAGTCACATCCTCTCCGAATAATCCGTCACACGTCAGGCTGAGAGCGTTCATTAACATGAGTAAATCCCGCTGCGCTCGTTTCTCCTGCGGGGTCGCAAATGTTGTGTGAAAGCTTTTATTTTAGCTAAACCTGTGACAACACAGACTCTTTCGGCTTTACAGCGTGCCTGATATCACCTGGCGGGTGAGTTAAAGGACCCTCCACTTTTTGTTTTTGGAAACTGGGAACACTTTTGTTTGGATCACAATTCACGGTATTAACAAACCAGTAACTAATTCCACTAGCTTAATAAACTAATAATTATCTGCTATTAATTGTTAGTTAGGTAGAAGTTGGGTTTATGCTTTGGGTAGGAATAGGGAAGCTGAATAAGATCACACTTTTATAACCACTAATGAACACTTAATATCTTCATAATCGGCAGGCAATGAGCCAGTTGTTAATAACATGAATTGTGACCTAAACTAAAACTAATTTGTATGACTATTGTAACATCATTTGTACACCACTAAAAAACAACACTCTTAAAGAGCCCCTATTATGGGTTTTTGAAAATGAGCTTGCATGCAGTGTGTAACACAGCTCTAAGTGAAGTGAAATGTCCAGCTAAGGCTTAAATCTGAAAGTGCACAGTGTTTAAACTATTGATTCAACTATAAAAGAGTCGACTCATAGTTCCTCAAACAGATCGCTGTGCTTACGAGTCTTTAGCTGTTTCGGCATGACGTGTCGGACATTTCCCGGTGGCCTGATGGTGAATCTGGCCTGCTATGCAACAAGCGTGAGTAAGTGTGATTAAAACGGTTGCCTCATTGTTTTCTCTAGCTTGTAAATGATGTATTTAATTGTGTTTTGTAACTTGTAACCGCTTGTAGTGTATCTGGTTAACTTGTATTCTCATATCCCGTCTAAAAACACGTTGTAAACGCGATGCGTGCCGCTTTGTTTACAGATTAAAATGTTTGTCGTTGCTATGGCTACATCAGCTCTCCTACACACGTGTGGCGGTCCTGTTTCATAATGGTTCAGCTTTTGTCGCTGTGTACTAATACTGAATGTGTGGCACTGTTTTTACTTCTGGTCAAGAATAGAGTAATAAGCTGGGAGACCGGGGGGGGGTGGGGGGGTTATTTCGGGGATGAGGTGTCTGAAATACGCGCGACTCCCAATAAAAACGAGTGTTGGCAGATAAGCTCACGCACACACTATGACTAGTTCAATATTGATAAGCCGTGGTGGGCATTCTCTCGCCCTGAATGATGACCAATCGCAACAGACTGGGTCATCGAACCAATCAGCGCAGTTTAGCATCACGCTAAGGAGGGGTTTTGGAACAAATGAATCGATGAGTCGCTGGGATAATGAGGTAAAAATAAGTGCATATTATAAGACAATGAAAGTGTTTTTTGACCATGCATGCATATTAGCTGTTGGAGACCCTCAAAACCAAAATATGTCCCTTTTTAATGTATAATAGGGGCTCTTTAAGGCCCGTTCACACCAGGACGATTTTTGCTCGCGTTTTCGATCATCGTTTAATGTCTCGTGACTAAAAAAAAAGGGCGCCAATGTGATCGTGCACACCAACGTGCTAAACACCAGGTGTAATAGCGTCATTTTTAAAGAAACGCCTCATGGTCGTTTTTTCTTCTCCACCAATCAGATTGGCACTTTTGTTCATGTGCACGGAGCTGCTGAAGTTACATTAAACAGCACTGGGAGGCGCTTAAGCACTGGTGAACAATATAAATTTCTAATCGCTAGAGCTGCTATTTGAACCATCCTTGCTTTGCCGATAGTCAACAACAAGCATGTCAACTTTCTCTCTTCTTCTTCTGTGTTACAAGCACAGGAACTTTCACGCGTCCTCCGTTCTTGCAGTCTTGAGCATTGAAACTGAACTTCGACGGATGATGATGACGTTACACGAGAACACGAGGACGCAAGACCGCTGAAGAACGCATATTGAGAAACAGCCATTGTCTCTTCTTTTTGTCACTTTTTCTTCAGTAAAGACTGTTTTTTTGGAATTCATACATTGTGGGCTAACTGTGTTCCTCCTCTGCTCTTGGGCCACCAGTCACTGACTTAGCTCATGTAGTAAGAACTACTGCAAACAACACTCCAGACCTGGGTTCGATCCCCATTTAGACCGTTACAAAGGGTGCTTCGTCATCGCAGCACAACAAAGGCTGTGAAACAAAATCAAAGTCAAACTGAAAAATTAAAACAAAACCAAACGCTCCTTTGAACACAGCTTCCAAATGCATCCTTCATTTATAGTTTTAAATGTGTGAATTAAGTTACAATTTACTTGGATATCTAATTAAATCCAGGTTAAAAACTAAGCGTATGACATGTGTCACGATCACCAGCAATCTAACCACCATAGATCGCTGTAGAACTGACCTACTCTGCTCCTGGAGATCGACCGTCCTGCAGATTTCAGTCGCAACCCATATCAAACACACCTGCCTGTAATTATCTAGTGCTGTTCAGGTCCCAATTAATTGGTTCAGGTGTGTTTGATCAGGGTAGGAGCTGAACTCAGCAAGAAGGTCGATCTCCAGGAGCAGGGTTGAGCACCCCTGCTGGAAAACATTCACATTCACACAAACTACATTCCTGCCTCTATATGAGCTACAATTCCTGTCATGCACACCTGCTCCAAGTCTCTATTGATTACACTCCCACAGCTGATGCTGCTCATGGACTGATTACTCTTGTGTGCTGCCTGCCTTTGACCATTAGTCTGTTATTTGACTCTGGATCGCCCGTATACAGTACATATGTTTGCTCCTGTGGTAACCATTGCTTGCCTGACCATTCTTAATAAACCTGCAATTGGATCCACCTCTGTTGTCAGCGTTCCACTCAGGTTACAACATCATTTATTAATAAGTGATTTTATAGACAGTTTACTTTTTTTGTATGGGCCAAATGAAGTATATTTCTATTGTTAAACAACAAAATCATAAATTTAATTAAAGTCACAATCTCTTGAGAAAACAGTTAGTGGTCAGTTTAGTGGTTAATTCGTAAGAGTTCAAACGTATGAAAATGTAAGATTTTTAAAAGGAGGCATGACACCAAACCCCACCCCTAAACTACACCGTCACTGGGGATGAGCAATCATACTAAATTGTATGAATGTTATCATATGAACTCGTACGAATTAGCCACAAAATCAAAACGTTACGATTTGCTGTTAAATAGCATTGAAGGCACTCAAAAAGTGATTTTTTTTCACAGATTTTTCAAGTATGAACTTAGGATATTGTTGTTTATCTTTATGAATTCCTTATCCAAAGAGCACAGACACATCAGTTGCCCCTGAAGCACTTTTTGTTTGATATTGTATTTATGCACTTCTACAGTTTTTGGAACTTTGTTTTGTTTCAGATCATTTAATATAAGTTTTAAAATTCCTTTGAGGGAAAAAAAGCGTACAAACCTTAATACCACTAATTAATGGCAACTGTAACCATGTGTTCACATCAGACGCGGCACACGCGGATAAAGAGCACTATTTGCACGTAAATAGACGCGTGAACGTTTCGAGTTTACTCGCTTCAATCACGCGTTAAATCTGCTTCATTCCCATGTCTTATTCAGTTCACAAACAATTCAATTTAATTCAATTTCAATTCATCTTTATTTGTATAGCGCTTTTACAATGTAGATTGTGTCAAAGCAGCTTCACATGCATTATAAAAAATTTAAACAGTGTCAGTCCAGATTTCAGTGTTGAAGTTCAGTTTAGTTCATTTCAGCATGGTTTAATAATCACTGCTGAGAGTCCAAACACTGAAGATTAATCCATCGATGCGCAGCCCTACAAGTCCCGAACCATGCAAGCCAGAGGCGACAGTGGCGAGGAAAAAACTTCACCAATTGGCGAAAGTGAAGAATTAAAAAACCTCGAGAGAAACCAGGCTCAGTTGGGCACGACCATTTCTCCTATGGCCAGACGTCTTGTGCAGAGCTGCAGTCTAGGCGCCGGGGCTGGAGAACGCTGGACATCCATCACGGAGAGACCACAGGCTGGCCCTTAGGGAACAATGCGAGGACTCGTGTGTCACAGGGATCGTCTTACAGGGATCTGTCTCATGCTCTCCACTCCTCCATGACCACCACAGCAGCTGCTCAGGATACGGCCTGGTCCAGGATTATGGAAACCTCGGGAATAATAAAAAACAGACTAACATGAGCGCAGATGCCATTCAAATTATAATGTCTTTTGGGAAGTGTTCCCGGCTCCGGTTGCCCTAAATAATGCAGACTAACAATCCTTTAGAGGATTTGGTTTCCAAAGCATTTGTGTTTTATGTGTATGCTAGTGCAAAGAGATGTGTCTTTAATCTAGTTTTAAACTGACAGAGTGTGTCTGCTTCACGAACTGTGCTAGGAAGGCTGTTCCAGAGTTTAGGTGCCAGATAACAGAAAGATCTACCACCTACAGTTGATTTTGATATTTTGGGAATAATCAATTGTCCAGAATTAATTGAGCGTAGCGGACGTGATGGCCTATAATAAATCAGGAGCTCCCGCAAATACTGGGGAGCCTAGCCGTTCAGGGCTTTGTAGGTAGTCAGTAAGATTGTAAAATTTATACGATATTTAATAGGGAGCCAATGCAATGCTGAAAGAACTGGAGTAATATGATCATATTTCTTTGTTCTAGAAAGCACTCTAGCAGCTGCATTTTGAACTAGCTGAAGTTTGTTAATCAGGCCAACAGGGCAGCCGCCTAGTAATGCATTACAGTAATCTAATCGAGACGTCATGAAAGCATGAATGAGCTTTTCCGCATCAGACATTGATAGCATGTGTCGAAGTTTGGCAATATTTTTAAGATGAAAAAAAGCTGTTTTACAGATGCTTGAAATCTGGCCTTCAAATGACAGGCTGCTATCAAAAATCACCCCCAAATTTTTGACTGAAGATGAGGACTGAACTAAGAACAAACAAAACAAAACAAAACAAAAGAACAAACCAAAAGAAAAACCAAAAAGAACAAAACAAAAGAACAAACAACGTGGATTCGCGTCATGGGCAGGGCTTCTGTCTGCCTGGTGGCTCTAGCTTCGTTGCTAGATGGCTAACATGGATTTTATAGAGAGAATAGATGTGTTTATGCGCTTTAAGAAGACTGAAAAACAGCGTCAATTTGTTTGAAGCCGTGCCTGAGTCCACTAGATCCATTCTGAAGTGCACCCAGCTCTGTGAGTTCATAAACTCCTTCAGAAACTATACCTGGGTGATAGAGGCTTTCAGCGGTGCTTCTGACTGAGCTGAGCCCAGTTTGATGGACTGTTGTCGGTGTCAGTAGGAGGATTTTCGTCATAATCACTCCCCTACAAGAGAAAGCTCCTAATTGGTTCATTTGCCTCATTCGCGCATATTGCGCCACAGGATGTCTATTCGCGTCTTTGCATTGACTTAACATGAAAATCACTCATGGTTGACGCTTCTTTCGCGTCTGGTGTGAATGCAACAGTATGGTTAGATGATGAGATTCTTCCCTTTGACTTTTCATTATTCATCGTTCTTAGTACATGATCTATCTACAGAAGAGTTGAGCTTTAAATAGGAAAATTATCCTAAAGAAAAAACAACAACAAAAAAAAACAAGATACTAATGGTCTAATCCGATTCAATAATTTATGCTAAGCTAAGCTAAAAGTGCTCCCGCCAGACCTAGAGATTGGCTGAATGGATTCAAAAAAGGTAAAACTCAACGCTAGAGCACTTCTAAAATTTGTTCTTTTTTTCCTTTTTTTAAGTGGCTTGCTCCTTTAAGGCATTCCAAAATTGTGCTGAAAAAGATCAATTTTCCGATGTCAGTGACATTAGATGTTCTTCATGAGTTATTGACCTTCTTATCTGGGAAAGTGTTTTGCTATTCTTCTCAGGCTGTTGCACATGAAGTTTATTCAAGCAGCAAAGAGGCATTTGAGTCAATCTGAAACGGCGGCAAGCCCGAGGCATATAGCTAAATACTGATATTGAGCCAGACATTCATAACTCTGTACTTAAAGTAATGGTTCAGTCAAAAATGAACATCCTGTCATCATCTCTTCACCCGCGTGTCATTCTCAAACCCCAAGACTTTTTCTTCTTCTGTGCGATGCTAAAGGAGAAATGCTGACATTTGCGCAAGACTTTTAATGTAGAACAACTTAAATGTTGGTTTGTTTGTCACACAAAGCTGTCAGATATAGATTTGGTATATTGCACACAAGCTAAATGGACCACTTTTGTGTTCTTTTTCGAAGGAAATATGAAAACTTCAGCCTGCGTTCATTCTGACTGCACTAAAAATGAGCAACTACAGTTCAAAATCTCCTGTTTCTGCTAAAAATGTCAATGTAAGTATGTGATTTGCATTTCACAATGTTTAAAGTCAAAATTTACAAGGTTTATTTTGCCAGCACACGTTGTTAATCTTTCGGTGAATGAAGGATTAATCCGTGAAAATGAATCTACTAAAAAATAAAAAATTGTTTTGATGAACTTCAATCAAATTCTAACCATTTGTTTCAGCGTTTGGAGTGGCTGTCCTTCTTTGTTGATGTCAGTTTGATGATTCAGCCACTGTATTCTGAACCACGCCCCTTTTACCAGGAGAAACCACACTGGCAAGAAGTGACGCAGACACTGGAGATCATAGGAGATGAGAGAGGTAAGTAAAATTGGAAATGTAAACGACACTGACCATGAGGAGAGTGCAATCCTTCAAGTAGCAATGAGTCAGACACTGAATGGAATGTAGTGCTCGGTTTTATGGGGCTGAGGTGATGATGACTAGTGATAACGGGCAGTCAACGTGCAGGATATATATATATAATCACGTAATTTTTGGTTTCTTCCCATTTTTTTACCCTTTTTCTTTTTTGCATTTCTGACCACACTGTTAGAAAATGAAAAATGAGGAAAATTAATGAATAAAAGTTATATGGATATTAAACTCTAAGAAATTCTGGGTTATTTAGACCCATATTGGGTAAAATATGGACCAAACCAAGCATTTGATTAAATTTGGACCTATTAATTTTAATTAAAAAAATTGACCTAGGAATTGAGTTAGTCCTCATTATATCCAGAATTGGGTTGAAATGACCTGACATTTTGTAAAGTGTATCATAAAAAACGTCTAAACTACAAATTAGTAAGAATAAAATGTCAAATAAACAAACGAACAAACAAATACATAAATAAAAAATACATATATAAAACCATTCAAAGTATCATTAAAGAGTTGGTCCACTATGATATCATATTTTAAACTTTAGTTGATGTGTAATGTAGCTGTGTGAACAAACAACATCTCTGAATGTAAGATCCTCAAAGTTTAATGCAAAGGGAGACACTGGCTTTTACAGAGTTAGCTTAGCAAAGCCTACAGCGAATGAAGTTTGAGGACCACAAAAAAAATACAAATACAAAAAAAAACGGGATAGTGAGATCACAAGGGCCTTCGATTCCGCATATTTACCATGCATACACACCCTGTGCAGCAAAGGGACGTGGTTGAGGCGCTGTAATGTTATAGCAGAGAAAGCTAAAATGCCGTCCAAACGCTGCTATTTCCTCAGAGCTTCTTTTGTGTCTGTATTTGGGCTTCCAAAGGACATGACACAATGAGAGAAGTGCTTACAGTTTAATTTTAATTATGTTTCAGAGAATTATAAAAAATATATAGCTAGCATTTGACAAAAGAGAACTTCCAGAATCTCTCCCAGTTCAGTGCTGGATTCGACTAAAAACTTCTCAAACCGACGAAGCTGTGGATTGTGAGCCACAGCCTGTAAGTATTTTTATTTGTTAAAATCGATCAACTACAGGCACAGTTTCTAGCATTAATGGTATGTTGTAGCGAGGACGTAAACAAGGATGTAAACAATGGGAAATGCTGTTTGGCACTGCTAACAATTTCGCTACAAATTCATATTTATCAGTCAAACCACTGTAAACAGCCTCAATCTCCAGCAGTGCTGCAGTGTCTCTCCATGAAGACGCTTTCCCTGCGTTATGTATCTCAAATAACAAACTCGCAAAAGATATGTGAACGTTTCATATTACTTACATATGCTTATTCTGAATATATGTGAAAGACACTTGTCAGATTTTATCTTAATAAGCAGGCGTGAGGCTCAGCTGTGTGCTCTTCATTTTTCTGTCTGATTCAGGCAGCTTACTCTGCTAAGAGCTGCTCTGACTGGAAAATTTACACAGCGCAAAAGCACACACTTGTAGTGGCGTGATGTGGAGCCAATCCGCGAATCACAGCACATTATGTTAGCTGATCAATCAGAGCCTCTTGAGGGCGGGCCTTTCAGAGGAACTAGGGACTAGGTCGTTTTCATGTTTGCTGAGTAGCTGTATATAATCAAAGTAAGATATATGAAAAAAAAAAAAACCCTGATTTTCTACAAATGAAGCATGAGCACACATTGCTTTGCGTCTAATAAACACAACCAAGCCTTAAAAATACACTGTGGACAACCAGTTGAAAAAAAATACTAGAGTATCTACTATTATGCTCATATCAACACCACTTTTCTTGCGTACTATAAAACCAGGGCACCAAAATCTTGACTCTTCAACCCCTGCAGACCTTTTTAGTTTACATATATCTCATTCAGCGTATGTGTGCATTGCTTTATCACAGCACATACAGTATTGTTCATCCCTTCAGGACCACAACGAGCAGCCAAATGCAACAATGACATGAAAACCTCTCTCCACTTGTGAAATTAGCAGAGAAAGATGGAGTTGCAGAGAAAAGAGCATGTCCCTGAGTAGGCGTTAGGTCCTTGAATGCTTAGCAAAACCACTATTTGAAGCAGCAGATGGAGCTCACAGAGAAACACATGATGCCTTTGGCCACTTACAGCTCTGGTTCATCCCGTGTGGCCTTCATGAGACCCAAGCAGAAGGGTTTGCTCCTGTGTTCGTCTCCAGTTTATTCAAGTGAGATACAGTTGAAGTCAGAATTATTAGCCTCCTGTATATATTTTTCCTCGATTTCTGTTTAATAGAAAATTAATTATTTAATAATTATTGGTTTTAATAATTTCTAATAACTGATTTTTTTTATCTTTGACTTCATGAATAAATAATAATCTATAATAATAATACTATATAATAATAATAAAAATAATAATGCATGTTCTCCCCGTGTTGCTGTCGGTTTCCCCCACAGTCCAAAGACATGCGCTAGGTGAACTGAATAAACTAAATTGGCCGTAGCGTATGTGTGTGAATGAGTTTGTATGGATGATTCTCAGTGTTGGGTTGCAGCTGGATGCGCGTAAAAACATATGCTGGATTAATTGGTGGTTTGTTCTGCTGTGGCGACCACAGATTAATAAAGGGACTAAGTCGAAGGAAAATGAATGAATTACAAAGGAACATAAATTCAAATAAACGACACACACTGATTATTTATTATAAATACTAATAAAAAAAATGGAACTGTTCATTTTCATGGTGACTTTAAAATTAAAATTCTGTTAAAATTTGCACAGTATTGCTCTCCTTTGCAGGATGTTACGCGTCGTACACAGTAGACGCACACTTTAGAAGAGTTTACGCGGGAGGGGAGACAAAATGTTTGGCAGTTTTTCCCTGTGAGGAAAAAAAGCGGAGATCAGAATTGCATTCTGGTAATGATTGGGGAAAAGAAAAACCTTCCCTTGCTGTTTCTTTGGTCACAACCATTTTTTTAAAATTTAAATAAAATAATAATAATAATAATAATAATAATAAAAATAAAAATAAAAATATTATAATATAATATAATATAATATAATATAATATAATATAATATAATATAATATAATATAATATAATATAATATAATATAATAATAAATAAATAAATAATCTGCCTCTGGGGTCAGCAAAATAATCTTGTTCTTCCCTTTTGAGATCAGATTATTTTGCTTGTCCCAGTGGCAGATCATTTTGCTTGTTTTAAAGAAAAACTGACTTATTTTTGACATATTATTTGCTAAAACAACAGTATATGTGTGCTTGTCTAGAAAATGCTTCTTGTTTTAAGTATTTTTAGATGTTTCTAGTCCAAATAAGACATAAAACCGAAGTAAGAAAACCATTTTTGCAGTAATCAATGTAACCTAGTTAAATTATATATAGTGTGGGATTTAAAGATCAGAATCATATCCGTCTAGCGGAGTTGCATTCATGTGGTCCAGTGTAAATGAAACCATTTTCAGAAATCAGGTTTATGGATTTAATGTTTTAAAATAGTGTCACAGTGGCGCAGTGGGTAGCACAATCGCCTCACAGCAAGAAGGTTGCTGGTTTGGGCCTCAGCTGAGTCAGTTGGCATTTCTGTGTGGAGTTTGGACCTCATGGTGCTCCGGTTTCCCTCACAAGTCCAAAGACATGCGATATAGGTGAATTGGGTAAGCTAAATTGTCGGCTGTGTAAAACATATGCTGGATAAGTTGGCGGTTCATTCCGCTGTGGCGACCCCAGATTAATAAAGTGACTAAGCTGAAAAGAAAATGAATGAATGAATGTTTTAAGATAAAATCAGATGTCCACTGTTTTTGTTTTGTTTTGTAATCAGGCTCACTAAAACACACACTGTTATTGGTTATTAATATCATCCAGAATTTCCATATCAGTGCATCCCTGCTTGAAATGACTTGCTTTCCATAATTAAAAACCCAGTAGGCTCATTAAGTGAAAGGTGAATAGCTGCTGTGAAGGATTGATCTGTTTTTCTTGGGAAAATAAATTAATTACCAAGAAATGGCAAGTAACACCTTAAATTGAAGTATAGAATGACTAAAATAGATTTCTGTGATTCAGTTCAAGGTTATTTGTATAACGCTTTTCACAATGATTGTTGTTCCAGAGCTGCTTAAATAAGTTTACTTTCCAAATCAAAATCAGACAAAGTGAACGTGTTGTGTACTGTAAAATATGGATTCTACAGCTGTCAAGCTTATACAGTAGGTGAATACAGTTATACAACATTCATTCAATTGTATTCTTGTTGGCCCTTTATTAATCTGGGGTCACCACAGCGGAATGCACCGCCAACTTATCCAGCATATCCAGCAACCCATCACTGAGAAGCATCCATACACACTCATTCACACACATACACTACAGACAATTTAACTTACCCAAATCACCTATAGCCTACCACATGTCTTTGGGCTTGTGGGGGAAACCGGAGCAAACCCACGCGGACATGGGGAGAACATGCAAACTCCACACAGAAATGTCAACTGACCCAGCCGAGGCTCAAACCGGCGACCTTCTTGCTGTGAGGCGAACGTGCCACCCACTGCGCCACGTGGCACCAGTTATAATATAATATACTTTTTGATATCTATTAGGGCTGCAGAATATATCGTTTCAGCATCGACATCACCATGTGATCATTCAATAATAAGTCACATCATGAGTATGCGCAATGTTGAGTCAGGATTATAATTGACTATTTAGCAAGTGTTTTTTGAGGCCTGTGACTGTGTAAAGGTGTTTAAAGCATGCAGGCATAAGAAATTGTGTTGTTTTTAACTTTGACAAATAAATAACGGTTAGTTTTATTGAATTGCTTATAAAATGAAGACTCCTATCGAGTGCACATGTTGGATAACTTTATTTATTTTGGATCGAGGAAGCAAAATGGCACTCACGAGAGATATTTGCGATCTCAAAAAGCATACACAGCGGCCTCTGGAGGATTCACAAAAACAAAAACTGCTAAAAAATGTTGCTCCTGGGATGTATTTGGGGCCCCCCAAAATGTATATAGCGGTACGTAATCAGAATAAGCCTGGGCTGAATAAACCAGTAGCTTGTTTGCTTGGGTAGGTGTTTGAAATAGACATTTCCTTTCTTCTAGAAATATTACTGAGAATATTCCACATTTTTACTATTGTAAGCAAAAACGTAAAACAATTCACAGTAACACATAGCCTATAATCTCATATATTGTTTTTTATTTTATTTGAATTACTTTTAATATTTTTGTCATTATGCTCAAAACACTAGAAATGTTGCATATATATGTACAGTAGAATAAGCTATAAACATGCCATGGTAACACAGTTGACAATGAGGTTGCATTAGTTAATGCTTGTTAATATATTTAACATTCATTTTCTTGTAGGCTTAGTCCCTTTATTAATCCGGGGTCGCCACAGCGGAATGAACCGTCAACTTATCCAGCATTTGTTTTACGCAGCGGATGCCCTTCCCGCCGCAACCCATCTCTGGGAAACACCCATACATTCTCATTCAGACACATACACTACGGACAATTTAGCTTACCCAATTCACCTGTACCACATGTCTTTGGACTTGTGGGGGAAACCGGAGCACCCGGAGGAAACCCACGCAACCACGGGGAGAACATCCAAACTCCACACAGAAATGCCAACTGACCCAGCCGAGGCTCGAACCAGCGACCTTCTTGCTGTGAGGCGAACGTGCTACTCACTATGCCACCGTGGCATCCCACAGTATAATTATTTCAAGTGTATTTTGTGCAAGAAATTAATATACCTAATTAAGGTATAATATTGTGACCCTGCTCTAACAGACACGTATGATCAATAATTCTCAACACCTTTCTCAAACACTTTCACAAGTCTTTGCGCTTTCCAGGTAGACGAGTTGCTGAATTATGAACGTGTCATGTAGATTAAAAACTGGAAAAATTAATACACTTTAGATGCATCACGTAACCTCTTTTATTGCTTGGCTGAGTTAATGAAACAGAGACAAAACAATCTATTATGGTTGCATTGTTTGGCCTTCAGAGTGTCCACGTTAATGAGTTTTCAATCGTGTTTCTTATTCCTGTACGCGTGTCTTTGACCTCCGGCAGTGTAGCAAATATTACAACAGTCCAGTTGTATATATAAATAACAGTTCCATGTGTTATTTGTCATGAGTTATTGTACAAAAATAACCACCATATATCATTTTTGTAAACAAAATCAACTGTGATGATAATACATTTTCACATTTTCATTCAATTTGCCTGAAGTAAATTGAATTTTATGCATTTAAATAATTGGTAACACTTAATTTTGATGGTCCATTTGAGTATTAGCAGACTGTCTGCGTAATATATGTTGATACTGCTGCTAAACAGATATTTAACTGACTATAAGAAACTTTGCAAGTCAACTCACACTACCCCTAACCCCAACCTGACAGTCTACTTATAATCCAATGAGAATTAGTTGGCATGAAGATGCAATGTAACTTAAACTCAACAAACAGACCGTCAAAATAAAGGGTGACCAAATAATTTATTCTTCTGAAATGTAATACTTTTAATTCATGTTTACCTTCTCAAAGTCTTTGCTAATCAAGAAGTTACAGCTTTACACGTATGTGAAACAATAGTGCTGTAACCAGAAGAATGAATGACATGAAAAAAAAAATGACGGTAGTATGCTTAGTGTGTCATTAATTATAAATGTCATTGAGTCTTTGAGATGCTTCCCCATGTCTGATTGAGCAGATCCACCAGTAACAACAGCTAAGATCACTGTATCGACTTCTTCATCCCAGCGTGCATTGATATTCCCAAAAGCCCTCCAGCATTATAAAGTTATTCCGATTGATTCGCTTCACCATTTTCTGTCTTGTGGATATTATTCCACTGCAGGTTTTTGGGAAGGAGAAAGAGCAGAGTCTAAAAAGGCCCTCCTTTATGCACTGTTCTTTTCCTCCTTCCTGAAACCTGAGAGAAAGTGGAGCAGAAACACAAGTGTAACCGTGTTCACAGTCTCTTTTGTGTCACCCTTGCTCTTTGAAACTAGCAAAACTTTATGAAAGTTGAACAACTTTTGCAAGCAGCCACAAACAAAATGTGAATATGAATTGTTGCTGAATAAAAATAATAATAATAAAAATGCTTTTATGTTGACAGTATTCATTTAGCAGATGCTATTGTACAAAGGAATACAGTAAACATTGAAGCGGAAAGCAGTGTTAGCCTTGAAGCTGTCTTATATGCTCTTATTTTTAAAAAAGCGTTATTCGTTTCCTTTTTCTTGTTGCTTTGTGTAACATTATCTGCTGAGCAGCAAAGACAGCTTTAGCATAAATAATAAAACTTTTGTTTTTATGTAATGAAGATGAATTCCATTAAAGATGGATGGATGGATGGATGGATGGATGGATGGGTGGGCGAACAGAAGGACGGACGGGGATAGATGGATGGACCGGTAGATAAATGGATGGACGGACGGACGGACAGACAGACAGACAGATAGATAGATGGATGGATGGAAAGAGATAGATAGTTAGATAGACAGACGGATGAATGGAAAGACGGACATATGGATGGAAAGACGGACACATCGATAGATAGATAGATAGATAGATAGATAGATAGATAGATAGATAGAT
>CAIGQQ010029922.1:2873607-2893799 GCA_903798035.1 Danio albolineatus | reverse complement strand
ATTATATTATATTATATTATATTATATTATATTATATTATATTATATTATATTATATTATATTATATTATATTATATTATATTATATTATATTATATTATATTATATTATATTATATTATATTATATTATATTATATTATATTATATTATATTATATTATATTATATTATATTATATTATATTATATTATATCATATTCAGGCCAGGAGACAAAACGTACACTTCCTCTTGTCCATCCACTGTCCCTAATGAAGGGCATTTCTTGTGTCATAAAAGCCGTCCAAAGAAAAGCAGCTTAAACTTGTGGCTGCAATTTAAATGCCTCATGATTCTCCTCTGTCTTCACCTCTGGGCTCATCCCGTGTTTCTTCCTCATTTCTCCTCCAGCTGTCAGGATCACGTTCTGGATCAGTGAGAGAGGCCAGATGGCATCAAGCACAGGGATCAACCTCTCTCTCTCTCTCTCTCTCTCTCTCTCTCTTTCTTTCCTTCACTTCAGTTCAAACTTGCTTTATTGGCATGACAAATGTTACATATGTATTGCCAAAGCATTTGTGATGTTTACATTAAATAGAACATATGAAAACAAATGGCAGTGGTAATGGTGATTAAAACAAAACAATATGAAGTGGTGATTAAAACAAAACAATAAATTACAGTATATTTAACAATCACCATTTAATGGTGAAACAGTATCATTCATTAATTTTCCTCCGGCTTAGTTCATTTAGTCATCAGGGGTCACCACAGCAGAATGAACCGACAACTATTCCAGCATATGTTTTACACAGCGGATGCCCTTCAAGCAGTAACCCGGTACTGGGAAACACCCATACACACTCTCATTCACAGGCACACACACATACAGTACACCCAATTTAGCTTATTCAATTCACCTATACCACATGTCTCTGGACTGTGGTGGAAGCAGGAGCACTCGGAGGAAACCCACACCAACATGGGGAGAACATGCAAACTCCACACAGAAATGCCAACTGACCTAGCCGGGACAAGGCATGGGCCGATATAAGATTCTGACGGTATGATAACCTTGGATAAAAATATTACGGTTTGATGATATCACGGTATTGTGTTTACTGCTCTAAAATATATTCTTTTTAAATGTCTGGCTAAAAAAAAAAAACTTTTTTCCCCTTTGAACACAATATATTTTGATTTGAGAAACATTTATAATATTTTGGAGCAGTAAACATGTCAGGCTGAATAATTCAAGTGAATCATTGACTTCTGCTCTCTTCATTTGTTTCAAAAACATTTATTTCTTTACAATTTACAACAGCATCTTTGGATATCTTTTCTGCTGGATGTAACCCCGCCAGTCCTACGCCACCCAACCCACTCTGAGCTGGTATCAAGCCGGCAACCTTCTGCATGGCAGTCTGTCGCTCTACCAAGGAGGCTAAAGGCCTTGGCCTCTAACATCTGTCACTAGATCACCTTTTAGAGGTCAGAGAAGTGAGGTTTACCTGCACAACACTTCACTAGCTGGCCTCTGCCATACTCACCCCCCTAAACCTCACTCTCATCCAGGTCTTGCCACCAATGTAACCCCGCCGGTCCAACAACATCCAACCCACTCCAAGCTGATCTAACATCTGTCACTAGAGCACCTTTTAGAGGTCAGAGGAGTGAGGTTTACCTGCACAACACTTCACTAGCTGGCCTTTGCCACACTCACCCCGCTAAACCTCACTCTCATCCGGGTCACAGCACCAATCTAACCCCACCCGTCCAACGCCACCCAACCCACTCCAAGCTGATCTAACATCTGTCGCTAGAGCACCTTTTAGAGGTCAGAGGAGTGAGGTTTACCTGCACAACACTTCACTAGCTGGCCTCTGCCACACTCACCCCGCTAAACCTCACTCTCATCCGGGTCACGGCACCAATATAACCTCGCCGGTCCCACACCACCCGACCCACTCCAAGCTGATATCGAACCGGCGACCTTCTGCATGGGACTCTGTCGCTCTACCAAGGAGGCTAAAGGCCCTGGCCTCTAGCGTCTGTCGCTTTTTTAGAGGTCAGAGGAATGAGGTTTACCTGCACAGGACTAAAGGCCATGGCCTCCTTGTCTGAGTGACTCTCATGCTGAAGGTCATCGGTTTAATACCAGCTCGCAGTGGGTTTGGTGGTGTAGGACTGGTCAGGTTACATGGAGATACTGTTGTCCTAAAAAAACTACAAAAGAAATGTAAATAAAAAGTCTTACATATACCTTAGGAATGGTATAGCAGAAAATTTGGCGGATTTAAAACCTTGACTTTTCCAAACCGCTGTATACCTTGAAAACGGTTATCGTCACATGCGGGACTTGAACCAACGACCTTTTTATTAATTATAGCACGGCTGTCTGCAATACTTGAAGCAAAATAAAGTCTCTTAGTCTTCTGTCTCTCTCAGACTTTTTTTCTCTCTTGCTCTTCCTCTCAGTCTATTCTTTAGGTTTTGATCAAAAGTCTCTTTTTTTGGTTTAACTCTTATTTCTATAATAGAGATAAATTTGTTTCATTTAGAGGCTTTAACTCTGAATATTCAGTTACTGAAAAGGTTGTCCCTCAAGGATCATCATTGGGTCCTCTGTTATTTTGTTTATTTATTAACGATTTGCCTAAATTTTGTTCAATCTGTCAGATTCAACTTTATGCAGACGATACTGTTATTAATTTTTCCCACTCTTGACATTTCACATATACAATCTTCTTTGCAGTTAGACTTTAATTCAAGAATGGTTCAATAAAAATAAACTTATACTAAATAATAAGAAGTCTTGTAGTATGGTGTTTTTAAAAAAATCTCAGCGGTTTCATTCGGTAGACATAAATATTAAATTTGATGATGGGTCACAGTTGTCTGATGTTGATGAATTTAAATATCTAGGTCTTTGGCTCGATCCTCATCTGTCCTTTAAACCCCACATTGATTTTATAATTAAAAGGTCATATCAGTGTTTAGGTTCTCTTTATCATTCTATTTATTGTTTTTCATTTAAAGTCAGAAAAAAATAGTTATAATATAATTGATTATGCTGATATTATTTATCACAACACCGCTGATATTAATTTAAAACCTTTAAATATTGTCTTCAATTCTTTGTGTAGATTTGTTTTAAGATGTCCCTATAGAACCCATCATTGCATATTATATGAAACGCTTGGTTAGCTTCAACCTAAGTTCCACAGACAGTATCATTGGTATTTGTTTCTTTTTAAATGTGTTTATTTTAGTTTCCCCTTAGTTTCCCCTTTAAAGGTGTTCTTTGTTCCATTTACCTCATCATATTCGCTTTGTCACATGTATCAGAATTTTTTTTTTGTTCCTAGAATTGTAACAGAAAGCAGCCGTAGGTCCTTTCGATGCAAAGCTCTTTCCGACTGGAACAATCTCCCTTCCTTTTTCAGATCAATTACATCATTTCGTCTTTTCAGGGCCAATTTATTTTCTTTTTTGGAAACAACTTGCGAATGCTATTAATATTGGCTCCAATTTAAATGTTTATTATTTTATTCATATGAAATTGTTTGTACTTTTGATTATATATTTTTGTTTATTTAAGCTTTGGACTGTGGAAAGTGTTAGTTTGTTTTGTTAGTTGTTTGTTTGTCATGACATGTTGTACTCTGTTTGATTTTTGAACTGTTTAGGGACCCCCTCGAAAATGAGATGATTCATCTCAAGGGGCTATCCCATTCAATAAATTCAAAATTAGAATTCAAATCCAGTCTTTTCTCTCGCAGGGGGTGGCAAGAAGCTCGCTATTTTGAGCCTCGGCTGGGTCAGTTGGCATTTCTGTGTGGAGTTTGCATGTTCTCCCCATGTTGTTTTTTACATTCCTGTTCAGAGAGGTCATGTTTTGATCTTCAATTGGTCTCATGTAGTCACATGATGCGGTTTCGCAGGTCAGAGTTCACCAAGCTTGAACTTTGCAACGCAACAAACTGTGAAACTTGTCGCACAAGCTTGCGTTTATGGTCTGTCGCATTCGAATGTGTATGAATGGAAGTCTATGGGGAGAAAAGTCCAGTGTGACCATGGCTTTAGTCTTCTGTTTTTTTTACTCTCTCCAATTCAAACTCTCTCTCCCTCGTTCTGTCAGTCTCTCAGTCCTCTCTCTCTCTCTCTCTCTCTCTCTCTCATTCTCTCAGTCTTCTGTCTCTCTCTCTCTCTCTCTCTCTCTCAGTCTTCTCTCTCTCTGCCCTGAGCTGAACTACACCGGACTGTCAGTTCATCTTTCTGTGCAGGCCAGCTGAGTTCCCCATTGGTCTCCTTTGGCGAAGTGAAAACCCTTGCCCTCTTATCATTCTGCTCGCTCCTCAGTCCAGTTGCTTTTCAATGGCTCTTCTCTTCTCCCTCACAGTGAGCTCTGTCTCTGCCTCCTACAGAGAGATCATTGACTCAGGACAGTGGTAGCGCGAGCGGCTCCGGCATCCGCACATGCTGATTAATGAACCGCTGCGCTTGGAGGCGCTGATACGCTCAAATCAGGGGAGAATTAAAGTACAGCACAGCTTCTGTCTGTAATGAGAAGAACTCAATGCATCCAGAAATGTTTACAGCAGGGGAAAGGCTGGATTTTTTCGACCCGGGGGTTGGCATGTGTGCTT
This sequence comes from Danio albolineatus, assembly GCA_903798035.1. Classification (NCBI taxonomy): domain Eukaryota; kingdom Metazoa; phylum Chordata; class Actinopteri; order Cypriniformes; family Danionidae; genus Danio; species Danio albolineatus. Next base: position 2,889,174 of record CAIGQQ010029922.1, on the reverse strand, counting down.
GATTTTTAAAGAAATGATGACGACACATTTCTTTCTGTTTTTTTTTTCTTTCTTCCGTTGAACAAAAAAAAAACGATGTTTTGTGGAAGTGGCATCAATGGGTGCCAGAAACCAACATTCTTCAAAATATCTTCTTTTGTGTTTAACAGTAGAAAGGAACTCAAGTATCTTTTGGGCAAGTGAAGGGTGAGTAAGTGATGGCAGAATATACATTTTTGCGTGAACAATCCCTTAAGGGGCCAATCACATCGAATGCGTCTTTTTTGAATGGTTCACTATCGGCCATGAGCGTTTCGCGCGCTGCCTATGCACCCTGCACGCCTTGAATTTTGACAGCCTGCTGCACCTCGTGTTTTTGCCTTTGCTTGCTGTGCGCCATAGATATTTACATTAGATGTCGCCTACCCTGTTGTTGACTATTGGAAGGAATTTGTCAATAGAGCCGCCATTTTAGTACAGGGTAGCGCTCCTTTCAAATTGATGTGGGACCCAGGTGTAATGGAGGACTGGCCATCCAGAGCCAGCGCTATACACACATATATACATTTCACTTAGCTGATGATTGATCATAAAGCTTGTTTGGCATGCTGTCCCGGGAGCTCATAAGATCCTCGAGCCTGGGGCTCCTTCTCATTTGCAAGGCAAGAGGGGAGTTTGAGCTCAGGTAGATCTTGAGAACTCCCCTGCTGTAGTAGCTAATGAACAGATAGTGCTTGCTCTTAAGAGATAACTGGGAACATGTCTATGGTGTCTATTTGGATTAGTCAATTAACTTAAGTTGCATGTTTTTGGACGGTTAGAGGAAACTGGGGAACCTGGGGGAAAATACATGTCCTGAAACACACCATCTCTCCTGCTTTCATTTCTCATTCTAACAGAGGGAGCGATTCGTTTTTGAAGGAATCCCAGTTATAAACGACTCGTTCAAATAGCTGGCAATAATACAAGTTTCTGGCACCACAGCGTCTTGTTGTCATATTTCATTTACATGTATTCAACAACGCTAGCATAAGCCTAGTATTTTCTGCGAGTTGGTGCTTCTTTGCATTATGGTCAGTGCAGTAAGTGACTGTATTGTCATCAATACTTGTTGAGCACAAAAGTTCGTAACACAAAAACGTAAAACTGGTTCGACCATGTTCTCCCCGTGTTCATGGGCATAAATCTCATTTAACAGTAGGGGGGGACAATAAATATAAAATTTGAGCAATTTTTGAAGGGGACACAAGTAATAGAATCAAATTGTACTTCTAAAGATATGTCCCCACAGTTAAAAACTTTGGTTCTATCATTATTATTATTGTAGCACAGAGACTGCGTCATTATGGTCATTTTCAAAGTTTTTTATTTTTTACAGTCCTAATGAAATAATTAAAATACAAGGTACGATAATATTTTATTATGGTAAAATTAGCATAATCTAGAAGCCTTTGCCTTTCATATAAGCCACATCTGATGCCAAATGATCAACTAGAAGTCGAGTTATTATTTGTTGTTCCTAAAACTTGGATAGGCGACAAGACTTTTGTCAGGTAGTGTACTGGCAGCTGATTACAAGGTTTTTGTACCATAATATACAACATCAACCTAGACAATACTTCATTATCTCTATCAATATAATCATTATCTTTAAATGATTAAAAATGTTAGTAAAAGTCTCAAGTTCAAAAGTTGTTGGAAGAAAGATCAAGAGTCCTTAATGCAATAAAGCATAAATAAATAGGAAAAAATACATGAAACTCAAAATATGGAATCTGCTAATTTACAGATATATATTTACAGTAGATTTACATATACACCTGTAAGGCTGGTCTTTTTAACTACAGCGGTTCTGAAAGTTATCAGTATGATGGTAAAAAACTGTACATTCTAGTCAAAACCATCCAATCTTATACCAAAAACGGAAAATCGGGCAGTATTAATAGCTTTAAATGTGGGAGAGCGTTGCTATTATGTGATTATATTGTATTGCAAAATGGAGCCATTAAATGTTGATGTTAAATCAAAAGTACTTGACAAATACTTGAAAATGAGATGATTTAATGACAATAATTCTCTATGGTTACCAATTCAATTCAATTCAATTCACCTTTATTTGTATAGCGCTTTTACAATGTGGATTGTGTCAAAGCAGCTTCACATAGAAGGTTATAGTAAATTGAAAATGTCAGTTTAGTTATTAGCTAGTAAATTATTAGCTAGTATATAGCTGAGTTCAGTTCAGTTCAGTGTTGTTTAATATTCACTACTTAGAGTTCAAACACTAAAGAGTAATCCATCGGTGCGCAGCTCTAGCTGCAGTCTAGTCGCCGGAGGTTGGAGAACTCGAGGCCCGTCTGTCCTTGGAGGGTCACAGGAATCCGTCTCTTGCTTGCTACTCCGCCAAGCAGCTGCTCAGGATACAGCGAGGTCCAGGATTATGGAGCCTTGGAATCGTCTCGTCTCGGGTCTTGGATCGCATCAGTGGCGCTGCATAGTCTCTGGGGGCCTCGGGATGAGTATCCCCAGTTGGAATAGAAAACAAAGAAAATAATTAGCGTAGCTGCAGTTCATAGTGTATATAAATGAGATGCGTGGAGCACATTCATGCATCATACAGCTAAGTGACGTATTGAGTGTATGCTTTACTAAAAAGATAGGTCTTTAATCTAGTAATGAACTGAGAGAGTGAGTCTGAGCCTCGGACATTATCAGGAAGGCTATTCCAGAGTTTAGGAGTCATAAATGCGAAGGCTCGACCCCCTTTATTTGATTTTGCTATTCTGGGTACTACTAGAAGCCCTGAGTTTTGAGATCTTAAAGAGCGGGTTGGATTGTAGCGAGACAGAAGGTTGGTTAGATAAACAGGAGCTAGATTATTTAATGCTTTATATGTAAGAAGTAATATTTTAAACTCAATACGAAACTTAACAGGCAGCCAGTGTAACGAGGATAAAATTGGGGTGATATGATCATATTTTCTAGACCTGGTAAGAACTCTGGCGGCTGCATTTTGTGCATACCTGCATATCACTGAATTAGTTACAAATAACTGTATGAAACAATAAAACATGAAATGATATAAACATATGATAATAATTGTACCCAGCTTAAATGTAGATTAAAGTTACCTGAGAGAGAGAGAAAGGGAGAGAGAGAGGGGGAGGGAGAGAGATAGAGAGCCAGAGCAGGAGACCATAGAAGGCCAGAGCCAGAGAAGAAAAGAGACAGAGCTGAGTTTACCCACCTATTTGTACCTTTCTTGACCATGTGACCAAAGCCTAAATACTGAGACATTCAAACTGACCAATCAACATGTGACTACATCATCAAACCCCCACAGTCCACAAAGCAGTTCCTGATTTCATCAGGAATTTGTGTGAGCCCTCTTTGGTGAAAAACACATGTTCTGCCATATAAACAAATGCATATAATAATTTTCATCCCTACACACCCTTTACAGTGTAGTCAATTGTCAACTATACTTTGTTTTAGGCTGGCACAGATCATGTAAATCATCAGCATACAGTCATTTTACACAAGTTTGTATGATGAATCAGTAATTGAGCGCATCTGCAAAGTATGGACACTCAGAGATCACCGCATGCATAGAAACAAGTCTAGAAGTAGAAAAACGATGTGATTAAGTTGATGGAGGAAGGCCAGGGTTTGAAAGAACCATTGGCCAGAACAGCAGGGTGAGCAGCCTGATTCTTTATGAGAAATGTCAGACGTCTCAACTAAAGAACATCACCTTTTGATGAACTCTTCAGTGCAGCTGTACATCACGGCACAGAGGGACGGGACGCTGCCAAACTGCAGCTTCTCCAAAAAAAAAAAAAAAAAGTGTAGATCCAAGGGAAGATCAGCCATATGTGCTCGGTTTGAGTGATTCTCCAAATTGCACCTTGGTTATTGTTATACACACACACACACACACACACACACACACACACACACGATGGAAAAAATATACCGTTTCCATTTAGATTCCAACATTTCCCTGCTGACTCAGCTTTTGTTCACTGTAGTATTTCCAGTTGAGTGGACGCATTTAGTTTCTTCAGGCAATCCAGAGAGCTGTTCATGTATTAATTTGTTTTTGTTTTTTTTTCACCCAGCTCTCATCAAAAAGCACAATGTTGTTACTGTTACATAAAACTATTAAAAAAAAGTTTTGTTAATGAAGATGTAAATGTTTGAAGAAAAAAGTCAAATTTTGACAATAATATAATCATTTTAAGTATTTTTTTTTCTTAAAATAAAAACAAAAACTAGTAAAATGTACTAAAATGTAAAACTGTAAAAATAAAAGTCATAAACAGTGCTGTGGGTACAGATTAATCCAGCACAGTCTGATTGTGAAAATGTACCCCTGTGTATATTTCTGGAGAGCGCGAATTATGTAGCCAGAGCTATATATGGCTGCATTTTGTTTTCAAAACGAATGCTACAGTGGATTCTTTTTGCTCTACACTGAAACAAAATGATTCAAAGATGATTCCTAGATGATTATTACTATTCTATATAATTATCCCAAGATGATTTAAATAAAAAAATTAAGTTAAGTGGTTGTAAACAATTTATTTGGACTGAATTTAAACAAACAAATGAAGTTGAACGTTACTTGTACATTAGTTGAAGTTTAATTTGTGTTTAAATTCAACACTTTCAAATTGTTTGCTACAATTTTGGGGTGCCACGGTGGCGTAGTGAGTAGCACATTCGCCTTACAGCAAGAAGGTCGCTGGTTCAAGCCTCGGCTGGGTCAGTAGGCATTTCTTTGTGGAGTTGCATGTTTTCCCCGTGGTTCCGTGGGTTTCCTCCGGGTGCTCCGGTTTCCCCCACAAGTAAAAAGACATGGTAAAGGTGTATTGGGTAAGCTAAACTGTCTGTAGTGTATGTGTGTGAATGAGAATGTATGGACGTTGCCCAGAGATGGGTTGCAGCTGGAAGGGCATCCACTGCGTAAAACAAATGCTGGATAAGTTGGCGGTTCATTCCGCTGTGGCGAACCCAGATTAATAAAGGGACTAAGCCGAAAAGAAAATGAATGAATGAATGAATGCTACAATTTTGCAGACATCATTTTTTTCAGTGTACCAACTGACCGCTTACCTCCATTTGGCTTTTTTTGCTGTTATCAGTTTGCCCAGTGGCTCGCTACCGTACGTCAACGGACTTCGAGTATGGGGAAGAATGGTTCCAGAAAGCAGGTAAAACAAAAACAAAAGCCAAAAAATAAAATAAGCAAGTAAATAACAGGGTGAGTAGGTGGTAAAATCTGCAAACATGGTAAATTCAGGCTGCCGCGAGGGCTTTTCTTTTTCTGTATTGCTTTTGAAAACACTGTCAGTTGGGTTTAGGGAAGGGGGTGGATGCTGGTCAGTCGGTGCTTTTTAAAACACTGTCTGTTGGGTGTAGGGCAGGAGGATTGTGGGTCAGTCGATTGGTCAGTCAGTCAGCCAACAGCGGCGTCTGGTGGATTTACGTGAGAACAGCAGCCACGAATGGCACTCTTGAAAGAATTGCAATCTAAAAAGCGTAGACAGCAGCCTCTGATGGATTTGTGAAAACAAAAACTGCAAAACAATAAAACATACCTCGTTTTTAGAGATCTCCAGAAATGTATATAGGGGTGAGTATCAATAATGAACCTGGGTTAGATTAATCACATCTGGAATAAAAGTTAGTTTCGACATTATATATTTATGTGTATTATATAATATATTATGTACACACATACATATAAACAACTTTTTCATTCATTCATTTTCATTCAGCTTAGTCCCTTTATTTTTCAGGGATCATTCCATTATGGTGAGCCCTGATTAATAAAGGGACTAAGACGAAATAAAAAAAAAGAATTAATAAATGAATAAATACACATTTTTTCTAATATGTGCATGTGTGTGTATATATATATATAGTGTGTGTGTATATATATATACTGTATATATATAAATATACACAGTACACACACACATACTGTATATATAATGTCAAAACAAACAGTTATTTTGGATTTGATTAATCGTGATTAAACTTTGCCCAGCACTAAAACAAATAAAAAAACAAAAAGACTACATAAAAGCTCATTCAAAATATTGATATTGAAGATGGAGAATGCAAAAGCTTTTAAAAGAGGTCCATGGCACAAAAATAATACAGATATAACATTGACAAATAAGAATAAAAATATGTATGCAGAGCTGGGCGGCACAGTGGCTCAGTGATTAGCAATGCCGTCTTACAGCATGAAGGTCATTGGTTCAAGTCCCGGCTGGGTCAGTTGGCATTTCTGTGTGGAATTTGCATGATCTCCCTGTGTTGGTGTGGGTTTCCTCTGAGTGCTGCGGTTTCCCCCACAGTCCAAACACATGGGTACCCACAATTCGGTAAACTAAATTGGCCGTAGTGTATGAGTGTGTGTGTGTGTGTGTGTGTGAATGAGTGTGTATGGGTGTTTTCCAGTGCTGGGTTGCGGCTGGAAGGTCATCTGCTGCGTAAAACATATTCCGGAATAGTTGGCGGTTCATTCCACTGTGGCAACCCCTGATAAATAAAGGACTTAGCCGAAGGAAAATGATTGAATGAATGTATGCAGAGCTAAAATCATTGCACAGAAATTGTGTTTTTATTGCGAGTGCCCACCTCTCTGTGATCTGTATGAACTGCGCTGTATTAGATCACGGTGAAGCACTTGGGAAGCAGCACTTTATCAAAAAACAATGAAACTGTTTATATTCCGTTTCAAAACAACTTATTTTTCTCTCATCTCTCATATGCATTGTTCTCTGATGTCCTCAGATTCCCCACAGTTTTCATATGGAGCTTCCTGAAGTGTGTCAAATGGACGCCGGCTGAAAAAGTCCAGCATTTAGGTATCTCTAGGGCAATCTGTTTTTATTTTGAAATCTTTGTCCTACTACATAAGGAATACAATGCCTTGGAAATGGTGCTAGCATTAATAAACAGGGAATTCTCTTTTATTTAAAGGGATAGTTTGCATGAAACTATTGACAGGGTTCATACACATTTTTACTACTAAAATTCAATGACTTTTCCAGGACTTTCAAGTAAATTTTCATGACCTAAAAGTATTTTTTGTTACATTCACAAACAGCTAAATTACAAATATAAACTGTTCACAAAAAACATAATGGGGCACTATAAAAAATGACTGTTTTGTTATTAGGAAGAGTCATTGTTACAGCTTTGCTTGGCATATGAAGTCAATTAAAACCAAACTAACTAACTATGATATTAGCCCATCTAAATCCGTTTGGGAAGTGTTGGATGGGGAGCTTTTTTTGTGGAGAAATATTTCCCTCGGCCGACTTTGTTTCCATTTGATTTGTTTGCTGCTTTTACTTTAATCAAATGCTTTAATTCACAAGACCCCTGGTATAGAGATTTTCCCCGTGTGTTTCCCTCAGCCGAAATGAAGTTTTAATAAGTTTACAAAAACAAACTACATAGCGGTGCATTGCTGTTAAGCATCCCGACTGCTTCACCCCAGTACACACATTGATTGTGATCACGCTGTCAGAGAAGCGGTTCCTACTGTGATCTGTGGCAATTTTGATAGCGCTGCTTGTGATGAGGTTAAACGCCATGCAGTCTGAAATGAAGTGGCATAATATTGCTAATAAATTTTTCAAAAATGATAAAATAACATCTGAATGCTGATAATAAATGCGCACGAGGCACTGCGCACACTGGAATGCTACTAAAAACAACTGAGCTGCCTTAGTATAAAAGCCAAAAATGATTCTTTAGGTTAGTGATATGAGTGTCTAAGGGTGGATTTGAAATACAGTTACAGACAAAAGGGTTTACCCCAGGCTCATTATCGATACGTACCCAGGTCTACATTTGTGGTGACAGCAAAATATGTATCTGGAGGTCAGGGGCATAAATCTCGGGGGGGACAGGGGGGGGCATGTTCCCTTCCATCCGAGGGTTGTCCCAAAAAAAAATGCATTCTGTATTGTAAAAATTATATGTATCTATACCTAAAATAATTGTATTTGTAGAAAAAAATACGCATTTCGCATTTAAAATGCGTTTAGAAACTGTGGAGTTCCCCCTCCCCTTCCACACAGTGGTTTGGTCCACAGTCTGCTTTCCCGGGTTTATCTCTCCGACTATGCACACACACACAAGTCAGGTGTGTGGCTGCGACTCGGTTCTAGATGTCCGGTGAAGAGTGCTTCCTGAAAGCAGGCAAGACAAAAACAGAATCCAAAAAAATCTAACAAACCAGTAAATAACGGGGAGAATGTGGTGAAATCTGAAAACGTGGTAAAAATGAGACGAGGGCTTTTATTTGTTTCTGGATTGCTTTTGAAAGTTGTTGGTTGGGTTTAGGGAAGTGTGTGGGCGAGTCAATCGATAAAAATTTGGTTGGGTTTAGGGAAGGAGGAGGGTGGGTCAGTCGATTTGGTCAGTCAGTCAGTCAGTCATTCTGTCAGCCAAACAGTTAGTCGACAGCGGCCTCTGGTGGGTTTACACGAGAACAGTAGGCGCAAACGGCACTCGCAAGAGACATTTTAGATCTCAAAAAGCGTACACTGCGGCCTCTCGTGGATTTGCGAAAACAAAAAGTGCAAAAATACGTACCTCCCGGGACGTAATTCACGGCCTCCAGAAACATACTTAGGACTACGTTTTCAGAATGAGCCTGGGTCGTCCATAAGGGTCACTTCAGAGTTTGTATTTCAGCTCAGACAGCAGAAAGTCAAATGAAATCCATTTTGTGTTGTTTTCAGGAAACACCACCGGTACAATCAGCCCTATTACATTAACAGGCCATAAACTTTCTTTCCCACTTTATCTCAGGCTCCTTCCGATATTTCTAACGACACTCATAATCCTGTGAAGCTGAAGTGTGTTGGGACCCGTAAAAAAAGCGTTGAGAAGTCGGCCTCAATTCAGGTTTTATTATAGGCTGAGTTTATATTAGCACCAGGACAGTCAATACGATCACTCTCTTCTCATTTGGCCGTTTCTCACTCGGCAAACTCAGTCGGACAGCGTGAGTCTTTTCGTCTTCGGCGTCAGGATTTTTCATTTGCCTTTTTGAAGGGGAATAATTTTCCTGTGTGAGAAGCAATAAAACTGCAATGGCATTAGAGAAGCGGAGCAATCAATATATCATATTGAGTGCTGAACCTGAAATCACAGAGCTGCGCTATTGTACTCTCTCCACTGTCAACATAAGTGTTGTTTGCCGCAAGGTTTATCTTTGATTACTGTAATTATTAGACACACATTAGGCCATACGTTACAGCCCGACTCTGCATTTTTAGCATGCATTATTTAATATCATAGTTTTCGAGTTCCTCTGCGTTTCTCTTTTGCATTATTCATGTAATACTATGCAAAATAAACATGGAAAGCTACTCTTGATAATTTACCCAACAGACAGTTGCACACTGGAGTGTGTCGTGTGTACACTGACTGATAACTGGTTATCAGGAGCACCGAACCGAAGCAATTAAATTTCTTTCGTTTACTATGCAGTCGTTTGGATGTGTTGCAAATGAAACGTTCTACAGTATAATATCACTCCTGTAGTTTAACTGCCACCAGTTTACTTGGGGTTTAATGCAAGTGAAATTGAAAGTAATAATCCGTAAGGACTTCTGTTAAGGTCACGGTAGCGTAGTGGGTAGCACAATCACCTCACAGCAATAAGGATACTGGTTCGAGCCTCAGCTTGGTCAATTGGCATTTCTGTGTGGAGTTTGCATGTGTTCGTGTACTGCAGGTTTTCTCCGGATGCTTTGGTTTCCCCCACAAGTCCAAAGACGTGGTAAAGGTGAATTGGTAAGCTAAACTGTCTGTAGTGTATGTGTGTGAATGAGTGTGTATGGATGTTTCCCAGTGATGGGTTGCAGCTGGAAGGGTGTGCGCTGCATTAAACATATGCTGGATAAGTTGGTGGTTCATTCCGCTGTGGCGACCCCAGATTAATAAAGGGACTGAGTTGAATAGAACATGAATGAATAAATGACTTCTGTTTATTAGAAAATACAAAAGAAAAAGCATCACAATATTCACAAATAATACTAGGGGAGAGCGAGGAAGGTTTTTTTCATAAAAACCTATTTTTGAAAGATAATGTTTTAAACAGACATATTTTTGCTGTGATTACTAACTCATAAGTGTGGTTTATCAATTTCGGGTGGTATTTTAAAAGAATGTAGGTAGAACTTCAAAATAATTTCAAATTTACACTTACCGGCCACTTTATTAGGTACACATTATTAATGCCAGGATAGACCCTTTTTTTGTCTTCTGAACTGCCTTAATCCTTCGTGGCATACACTGTAAAACCCAAAAAGTTAAGGTAACTCAAACCATTGGATTAAACCGATTGCAACAAACCATTTACTGTAAGTTCAAAAACTAATCCTAATGAGTACTGTGAACTTAATCCATTTGAGTAAATGAAGCAATTTGAGCACAGTAAAACCAGATAAATGAAGAGAACTCAAACCAACAGTAAAACCTAATAAGTTAATAAAACTCAAACCGTTTTAAGAAACCGATTACTACAAACTACTTGAGTTAAAAAACTAATTTTGATGAGTACTTTGAACTTACTCCATTTATGTAAGGGTTCAGGAAGGGTGAGGGGGCGAGGACTCAATTGCAACACAAGATTATTTATTATTTAAAAAAAAAACAAAAGGACAAAACTACCCCGAGGGGGCAAACATTAATAAAAAGGCAAAAACAAACTTGACTGGGCTGGCAGGGAAAAAGCTGGACACAACATGACCGGAGGATAATCGACAACGAACTGGTACAGGACAGCAGACATGAGGAGAATATAAAGCAGAAATAATTAACAAACAAACAGGTGAACATGATCAACTAATAATGGGTTAACAAGGAGGGTGGGGCTAGACAATAGACGGGAGAGCACAAGAAAACAAGAAAACACCACAAGCCATGCGCTCACATAAAACGGGACAAGAACACGCAGCCAATGAGAGAACTCATTAACCGCGTATTCAAAACAGACAACGGAAACACACGGCCACTATGTAAACACAGGGCCATGTGCTTAGACAAACGCAAGACACAAGCACAAGATAAAAAGTAAACATCTTACCGTGCGCTCACACACGCCACATGCATGTTTCAACCCAGCACCACCCGAAACCAACTAGACTTAGACGCTGGGAATGAAACAGCATACCGCAGACAGATGAACACTAAGACCAGGACGAGAGAGCGCAATCACGAACACGCCCAGACCCCACGTGTCCGTATCAAGCGGGAGCGCGCACGGTCCAAGCGCGCCCACAATTGGCACTCATACAGAGACACACTGACAACACACAGGACTAGACAGAACTACGGTCTGGACTCTGCCACCAAAACAAGAATTAACAAGACTGGAGTGGCAGAACACTGACAGTTTAAGTTAAAGTAATGAGGTATTTAAGTAACTCATTAGTTCAACACTGAGTTCAAAACTCTTTTCAAATGAGTAGAATTAACTTTCAGTAAATTTTGAGTTTACTACACTCATCTCCTTTGATTTTCAAGTTGGCCAAAACCGCATATTACTCAGTAGGTACTGCATTTGAATTTAAATGTACTACTCTGCCATTAGAAAAGTACATTCTATACAGTATGAACGTGAGAAGTATGAATAGAACTCGGACGTACTAAATCCACCAATTTGTCATGGTCACGTGACCTACTGTACCCACGTCAGTTGCGTCACGGGGCATCATGGGATAGCGCAGCGTGCATGGGATGCGCACTTCAGAATCTTGCTAGAAGTAGTAGCTCATACGGGTACTTCTCGCATACTGATTTTCGAATTCTATGAATTGGAACATACTACTCGGCTCGCATACTGATTTTGCGTACTATATAGTATGGAGGTATGCGGTTTCGGGCGCAGCGCTTGCCTTGGTGGATCTTCTTCTTCACTGAATGAAAGTGAAACTGTGTTCACCTCGACTGTTTTGTGCTTGAACGCCTCCAAGTGGTGTTTACTGTAACTTCAACAGCTCCAGGCACTTGAACAAAAGTGTCAATCTGATTGGAGGAGGAGTTTTTGATGCAGCGCTTCAAAACCAAAAAAACGAGCATGAGGCGTTCCTTTAAAATGGCGCTTTTACGCCTGCCGTTTTACGCGTTGGTGTGCACGATCACATTGGCGGTCTTTATTCAGTTACGAGGTGTTAAACTTAGACGAAAAACGCAAGCAAGAAGCGCCCTGATTTGAACGGGCCTTAAGGCACACTCAGAAATGCAAAAGTTTTTATAGAGATACAGTTGAAGTAAAAATTATTAGCCCTCCTGTGAACTTTTTTTCTTTATATATATATATATATATATATATATATATATACCGCCGACATTTTCTGTAATACCGTTTCTAAGATGTGTAAGATTTTTTTATTTAATTTTTTTTTTTTTTTAGGACAACAGTATCTCCAGCAGAAAAGATATCCAAAGATGCCATTTTAAATAGTAAAGAAATCTGTGTTATTGAAACGAATGAACACAGCAGAAGCCAATGATTCATGTTCATTATTTAGCCTGACATGTTTACTGCTCAAAATAATATATAATGTGTTTTTTACTCAGACACTTAAAAACAATATATTTTAGAGCAGTAATTACAATACCTTCAAACCGTGAAATCGTGATATTTGTATCCAAGGTTATCATACCGTCAGAAACATATTCTGGCCCATGCCTAATGGGGAGCACTGTTTCCAATCACCTTTTGATATAATAGACTGAACAGTTTTCTATCAGTCATCATAGATGATCAGTTGTTATTTATCTGATAGAGTCAATAAAGCAGATACTCGTTTGCTGGCCTTGCTGAACGATCTAAATTGGACAGGTTTAATTTAAATAATGGTTTCATTATAATGAAAGAAAAATATATAGTCAAAAATTATGTTACTGTCATCATGGCAAAAATAAAAGAAAACAGATATTAATGAGTTATTAAAACTATTATGTTTAGAAATGTGTTGGAAACAAAACTTCTTTACGGAGCTATTGTAAGAAACTCTTTTCTCCCCCAAAAAAAGGGGGGGACATTGGAGTTGAGTTGCTTTTAAATGACATAGTAGGACACTTTAAATGCAATTCAGAAACCAGTATTTACAGCAGTTGCCTCATTCAGGCGAGCAGCAGGTTTTTACACGCTTGCATTGAGCTGACACAGTAGCGCACATTTTTACAGTTCCACCTTGTGAGTAAACACCTGTACACAAAGAGGTGGAAAGATCTGTGCGAAATAAATCCACTAGTCTGGTACTCTTGGACCTGCTGGTGTGTGTGCGTGAAAGCAGAGTCCAGCTTTTAAAGCACATTTTGATTGTAAATGTGAAGTGGCAAGACAGCAGCAGTAAACGCGAGAGAGGGAGAAGAAAAGTATAGCAAGAGTGAAGATGAGAGATGATGAATGAAGTGACAAGGCTGTGTCATTTCAATTCAGTAAATTCAAGCGATAAATCCAATTCATGAAGCAATTTCATAACTCGGGAAATCCGGCATTTGATGCCCTCCTGTCTTGTTTCGCACAGAATTCATGCTGTTTTTGCTTCTATTGAACAGAAATTAATATTTAAACAGCGCAGCTCAATGGATATTACAGATGTATTAAAGTCTGTGCCTTTGTTGTGCTATTTAATTGCTGATTTCGTTGTTTAATAATGACACAAAAGTATTCTTGCACACGGTTAAAAAAATGCTGGGTTTCAGAAATTGAAACCCGTCACTGGGAAACATCCATACACACTCATTCACACTCATACACTACGGACAATTTAGCCTACCCAATTCACCAACACCACATGTCTTTGGACTTGTGGGGGAAACCGGAGGACACCCACTCAACACAAGGAGAACATGCAAACTCCACACAGAAATGCCAACTGACCCAGCCGAGGCTCAAACCAGCGACCTTCTTGCTTTAGCGACAGCGCTACAACCCACCCCCCCCCCCCCATACAAATCAGATAACTTAATAAACATTTAATTTAATAGTCATTGCTAGTCCAATCATACATCATTCTTCTATCATAATATTCAGAAGAAAAGAGCTAATTTAAATTTTTGAGATATTATGTTAAGACATTTTGATCACTAAGAAAATTAAATAAAACACTTTTTAAGGGCACAACGTGATATTTTGACATAATTGCTTGTTATTGCAGCTTCTGGATTTGATGAGGTTTAAGGTTGACTCTGTAATAGGACCCATGGTAATTTTAAAATGAATCCAAAATACTTAAACAAAGCTTCCCGTTGGCAAGCTGAGGGGGTTTCAAGTCTTGGAGGATCTTAAATGGGGAGCACAAACAAAGACACACGCACACACACACACACACACACACACACACACACACACACACATCTCTCTGAACAGTAACCTCAATCTAGCAGCATGCGATTTGTTCCCTGCTCAAGCCCTTCAGGACATGCAGATATCATGTGGATCAGATCAGCACCTGATAATTTGAATTTCAGACGCTGTCTTGATATGCCCCCGTATTTGACATTGCGACCAATGGTGCGAATAAACCATTCCATGTGTGAAATTTGAATCTTTTCAGATATGCACTTCTGTCAAGGTGGGTTTTATATGGGCAAATTTATTCCTGTTTTTAAGAAAAATGAAACGCAAAGCCTGGAGATTAGATCTATCTTTGATAAATGTGATTTATATAGCCCAAAGACAATTTACGTCCATTAAGAATTGGGCCTGTGATTGAATTTAATTCATGTTATTCCAGACCTGTAGGAAGTGCTTTCTCGAAATATGATTGATATGTTTTACATTCTCCATATGCTTTATGCAGTAGGTTGCAACATAGGCTCATTCTGAAAATGTAGCCCTATATACATTTCTGAAGATCACGAATTATGTAGCCAGAGGATCATATGGCTAATTTCATCTTTAAAATGAACGCTATGACGGCGTTCCTTTTTGTGCTTACCAGCCGACTGCTTACCTTCGTGTGGACAGCTTTTCCACTGTTACCAGATTGTCCAGTGGCTCGTCGCCAGGATTTGAGATGCAGAGCGGAGCTGACCGTGACAACGGGGTTCAAGTCTGGTGAAGAATGGTTCCAGAAAGCAGGTAAAACAAAAACAAGAACCAAAAAATAAAATAAACAAGTAATTAACAGGGTGAGAATGTGGTAAAATCTGTAAATTGTGGTAAAAATCAGGCTGCCACAATGGCTTTTCTTTTACTGGATTTCTTTTGAAAACACTGTTGGTTGGGTTTAGGGAAAGGGGGTGGTTGCTGGTCAATCGGTGCTTTTTAAAACAATATTTGTTGTGTTTAAAGAAGGGGGTGTGTGGGGGATCAGCAGCGTACACAGCAGCCTCTTGTGGATTCGCCCCAACAAAAACAAGTACCTCCTGGGATGTATTTGGTGCTCTCCAGAAATGTATATTGGGGTACGATATCAGAATGAGCCTGGGTTGCTATTTAGTGTTTCCTGCTTTGGACTTTTGTGTTGTAGCTCTTGTAGTTCCCATGCCCACTTGGCCCATAAATATGCCATTCAAGACCCATATATG